>JAQGCH010002585.1:0-12316 GCA_034699485.1 Nanhermannia elegantula
ATCTCTAACCGTTCCCATAGTAAAGCATTAGTATCGGTAGTTTTCCGTCGGTAACTTGACCACTGGTCACTGGACACAGACTTTTATCGTCATTTTAGAGGTTATCATGGACACTGATTATAAATATAAGATCAGTTTTTTGATAGCTCTTACCGTTTTCGAGATCTATTTGGCAACGGGCGGACAGACGGACAGAACAAATCTATTGCGCGCTCTTTTTGATCAAAGCTAAAAATCACTTTCAATCCCTTGGAATGAGAGTGGGATTACAAAAATGGTATGTATTAAACCAATGAAAGTGTGATTTGAGTTAAGATTAAAAACAAGGAATAGGGTTGGGATAGATGTTGAAAAAGTCATCTTAAAGAAACGTTTAAATTATTGAGAACAGGCGAAAATAAAATAAAATATAAAAATATTTGAATATTTTGATTACACATTATACGTAATGTATATACATTTGATCAAATAATTAGAATAATTACTTTTTTGCTCTATTTAATAATAATGTTTACCTTTTTAAAGATTTCACTCAATTTCTTATTTAAGCTGAAAGACCTGTCTATAAGTTATTTTTGGCTCAATCTTATATAACAAACTTTAATTATTTATAGCTTCCATTTGAGATTTTATATCTGAAAACATCTCATAAGAAAATTCTAATCAGATTAAGTATTCCTATTTTTTTTATTATTAAAGATTTGAGCTTTTTATCTGATTAACTTATATCAGATATAATTTATTTGTTCGTTTCATATTTAATTAGTTTTGATTTGAAAAAAATGAAATTAAATGCTTGAGAAATAGTACAGTACCCTGAAATTTTTTGTTTGGGTGAGGGGGCAAGCAATAGGCCTCTTGATCTAATTTTTTCTATATACACTTAATAAACTCAAAATACTTGGGCGACCATATCCCCCATATCCCCCAAGTCCCCTTAGCCCCATTCGTGGATACGTCACTGTTTAGACAGTTATGAATTGAAAATAAAACAGTCCAAAACATATTGAACACTTGACCTTTAATGAAACATTACGTGTTACCATTATTCAGGCACTGCTGCGCTTCAATAATTATAAACAAATTGAACTTTAAAAGTAATCAGTTGATGAGAATTTTAGCATTGAATGCGAGTCAAATAGGACTGGGTTTACAAAAAATGTGAGTGCAATAAAATTACGAAAATCATAGAGATTATGACGAGAGTGGGTTTAAAATTCAAAATATTTTTGATCACTCGTTTGCATTGAAATTATTTGATAGCGATGGCTATTTTCAAAAAGAACTATTATAAAGAAACTTCACTCGAATAAAGCTCAATATACTTATTGAGAGCAGAATTGCTAACAAATATAATTCAATGAATTATATCTAAATCTTTTAAATCTATTTAAAGTTAAAAAGAAACGATAGCTATTGAACTATTTCCATATTCATGTCATTCTTATTAAATTTATACTATAAAAAGATTTTTCAAATATGTTTCTATTTTCCTGTAGAAAATAGATTTTCATTGTATAGACTTTAGCCATGATTTACTATATTGTCAGTAGTATTGTACGGTATTGTATTCCTATCATCTTTTATCTCTTCAATGTTATCCTTACCTTCTGGAGAACACTTTCTGACAGTTTTTCTCGATTAACTATCTTGACGGCCACTTTTTTACCAGTGACGCAGTGAACGCCCAGTTTGACTAATCCTAAAAATACAAAGTATAACTTTTAGTTATCATTTCAAAAAGTTGTATTCCATTTATAGTCTTATTTAATTCATTTATACACTAACTATCATTTGAGTTGCTCTATAGCTTTGACCAATAATAAGCTTTCATAGCTTAAAATCTAGACAAATAAAGACAAACAAATGGAATCATAAAATAATAAAACAGAAAACATATTCTCCAATTACATGGCAAAAGGTCTATAAATAGCAGGTTATATAAAGACAATTAACATAAAAAATTTTGCAATTTTAGTAAAAATTTCTGAAAACTCAGATTACAATAAACTAAACTGAACAAAAATCCCCGGTTTGTGTTTAAATAATAAAATTCTATATAATTTATTGGTTTATTTAACTTTTTACAGTATACTTGTTTGATATACAGTACTTCACAATACAATAATTGGATATAATCAGTAATGCTTAAGGTTTAAACCGCTTTACTATAAAAAGTGATCAATTGATTTACCAAAAGTAAACCGTTAAATGAAATTAACGATTTTTGCTGCAAATTACTTGCTTGGGATCACTCGTGTCTGAGAATATCATAATAAAAACAACTCATTTTATTATTTTGAAATGAAAAATGAAATATATATATAATACTTTTTATTATTAGCATAAGTAATATATTCAAAGAAAACGACTTGTAGTAGTTTTTGTTGAGCCGACAGACACGCACTTTTGTAATTTATTTTGCTGTTAATCTTTTGAATATTTTAAGAAAAAAAGACAGAAAAGAACAACATTTTCATCCATTATAGAAAGCAACGGAAAATATATCTCATTCTAATCCAAAGCTGTATACATCTGTTAATTGATGGCGGGATTCGGTAAAGAAGTAACTGTACATCGCTATGATTATTAAGTGCGCACAAATGGTGTTTGCTCTTAACGAGTTAGAGTTAGTTTATATACTGCAATGTGAGCCAGGCTTATGATGGCATCAATTTCTCTCACTTCAATTCTCCTTCAATTTACACAACTCTGGTTTCGCTACACAGCTACACATCAATTAAGAATTGGGCGAAAGATATTACTAAATAACTGAATTCAAACTTGACTTGAATTACTAGACCTCAAATTGACTCGAGTTATGGAATGGAGAATCATAAATAAGTTACGCCACTGATTGCAAATATTATAGCACTGGTCTACTTCTTATGAACACTTATACTACAATAAATTTTAGTGAAGCCATAATGACAAGTGAGAGACTAACGAGAGTATGCAATCACTGAATATGACTCTTGAAAGTGCCAACAAATGGCTATTCAGTCATTTTTCAAACTCAAATGTGTCAGAAAATCATAATTAAAGATGAAATGTTAGCTCAACAATAAGGCAGTTGTGTCTAGAATTTAAACTAAAGTTGAGTTAACTATAGATATGAAGAATAATAATGTTAAAATCCTCAATATTTAAAATTGAATCACTAATAGATTGAGTCCAAACTTCAATCAATTGATATCTGGGATAAAATTCAATATTAAATGTCTTTTCCATATAATTGATGATTTGGTCTCAAATGACATGTCAGTTGTCTCTTCCAATGCAATTATAATTAGGCAGAGAATAATTCAACTGAAAACACTTTAAAATTACTTTGAGTCAAGTGATACAGATTAAGTATCTTAGAAGTACTTCTGCCATAACTCAATCAAGAACTTAGACTCAATTTATCTCAACAACAAACTAAACAAAACATAACGACGAATAAAAGATTCATTCTGTACGGCATTCATGTTGTGCATTAAACAATTCTTAAACTCTAACAAATGTAACGCAGATTAGAGTTAAAAAATATTACATAAACAAAACTGAGTCAGGATTATTAAACTCGTGTTGTATTTCTAAAAATTGGTCGAATCATAATTTAATAACTATCAGCTATCATTCAATAATATGCAAATATTTTAATTCATTTAGCATTGTTGTAACTTAAAAGTATAAAAGGGGGGTCAGGTATGCTTTATTATATGGCTAAATATAGCCATTACAATAATATTAGTATTTTGTAACACATTCAATAATATGGAAATATATTAACTCATATTCAATATATATATTGATGTACAATATAAAAGGGGGTCGGGAATCATTTATAATATGGGATAGTATTTTCTTTACAATAATATGAGAATATTTAAACTCATTTTTCAACAATGGGATATATTTTCAATAATATAAGAATTGAGAATTTTATTTGCAACAATTAAGACCGGCGGCATACAGAAAGTACGAATCTATACTCGTTCTGTTACACAACACGAGTTAAAAGCAAATTTTTAGAGAATATATTTTTAACGTTATGTTTACGCCACTGCTATATTAATCTAAACTGAAAATGCAATAACTTTTGTAAAGCTTCGTTAATTCTCTCATCAAATTGGTTTTATTCAACAAATCCAACTATAAATACAAATGAATGTTCGCTGAATAAAGATATCATTTGTGGATATCGTACTCTTTTCCCTGTCGTCTTGAGTTGCATTCATTTACTGACCATTCGAACCACTGATTACTATCTCTTAGTTCTCTTACTTATTCACTTGGGTCTCAACTGTGAATACGCTTACTTTAGTCTCATTTTCTGTTTGTTTCCATTGATATAGAGTTGGGGCGACAGTAATAGATTCAAGAATCAGTTTCCTTTTATTAAACTCACTCTTCTATTCAGCTTTTAAGTCTTTCATGAAATGTCTAAACTATAACTTCAATGCAACCACTGGTCTAATAATTATAATTATCTTTACATTTTGCAAGAAAATGATTCACTCTCTGGAATATTTAGATATAAATTATGTTTGAGTTGAAACAAATTGGACTCAATAAAGGCTTTATTCAAGAGTAAAAATAAATTCTTAAAATAGAAAATATTTTTATCATTAATATACTCTGTAGTACTTGAATAGTAAAGAACAGTATATAACTTTTATTAAATTAAACTCTACTATAAATAAATGTAAGGATTTTTTTTATCGAATGATACGGAAAATTGAAAATATAGAATTAGGAGTAAAAGTTATACAGCATAAGGGATTTTATAGTTTTGCAGAATAGGATTCAATACTATTGAATTTCTGAGATAACTTTATTCAGAGAATGTGAGCCACAGCCAAATGTATTGTATTACACGACATATTTTTCCTATTTATGCTTTCAAGAAAATGTTCTTTGAATTAACTTATAGCAAAAAATTTCTCTAAAAAGCCAAAGTAAAGCATAAGCCAGAAAATAATGAAGAAAAAAAGTTGAGAGGATAGAAAAGATATAAAGTATTACCAACAACTTCTACTAAAATACAATAAGTGTGGCATTACTTAAATTTTTTGTGGTATACTCTCATGTTAGTTATTCTTATGATTTTATTTCTCATCTACATTTGTGTTCATTATCACAAATCAAATTAAACCATTCGATCAAATTCAGGATTTTTGGATATATCTCTATCTCTTAAAAAAGAATAAAAGAACATTAAATTTGAATCTCTAAATAGCTTTCACTTTAACCGATAGCCTTAATCACAAAAAAAAGTTAAAATCAGTATCATTTTTGACAATATAATTGATGATACAGTTAAATAATTTGATTCAAAAGCAAAATATTAACTAAATTGAAGTAATTGAGTGAAAGTTGACTATTTTTTAACAGTATAATTCATAGCATGGAATTTCTTTTAAACGCCATTCTTCTGAGAAATTCTCATTTCTGATAAAATAATGGGATGGATGAAAAGTATCCGGAATGAACCACTTCTAGTGTTTTGATTCTATGTCCTTCCAAACCCTTAAGATGCGAATATCAAAATTTTCAATAAATCGGCTGAATTTTAGTGAATTTTTCAATTTGTATGTGAATCATAAAAATATCGACAATTTCACGATTTTTGAACACAAAAAAATTCATATTATGAAAATTACACGGTATAATCGAATCAATTTGATCTTTTTTAATCTTCGATTATTAAAGAATATTTGAACATGTATAGATCACCGCCAACTTTATTGTGTTTTCTAAAATTGAGTAAGGTAACCATAATTTTCATTTATCTATCTAACCCACACCAAACGCATCAAGAAATTTGAAGATTAAATAAAATAATCATTCAATATATCTCCAAACTTGTCACAAATTTTCTTCATTGCGTACCTCTTAGAAGGCTTTCAAAAAATTATACAAAATTATGTCCATTTCAGTCGCATTAAATTTTCCTTACTTCATATTTTTAAAAATTCACTAAAATTCAGCCGATTTATTGAAAATTTTAATATTCGGGTCTTAAAGGTTTGGAAGGACATAGAATGAATTGATATATACCTTAAATGAAAATCAAAGCACTAGAAGTGATTCATTCCGGATACTTTTTATCCATCCCTATATTAATTCATATTGTGTTCATAAAAGGTAATGTTTTTAACCTCATTATTATGCATATAAAGTCTGCCAATTCAATGCAGAATATTAATCAAAATTTTAATAAGAGTAATAATTAATGGTTTTATCTTCATTGGTTGCTGTTTTAGGAAAGTCGGGATTTTAATGTCAACATAACTTGTTTTCTAATTTATTATAACAATTAAGAATTGGGTTTAGGTGAACCTTGCTTACTTTTGTTCACTTCAAAACTGAACAAAAAAATGAAAGGGGGACCAAGATATATTTTCGAGAAAATTTGCTCAACTAAACTCATTTCGAGAGGCTTTTTGACAGTTAAACTGGTGTTGTTTTTAGTTCTTGGAACTAAAAATAAATTTAGAAACTAAAACAATACTAGTTAAAACCCTTCATATTTAATTGCAAAAGTATTTCAAAAAATGAAATCAGCAGTTGTTATAATACTGTACAATCTGTATTTATAATAAGGAAAACATTTTTATACATTGATTGTATAATATATCAAAAATTTTCTATTAATATTAATTAAAATTCATATAAATAAGCGTCCAGTTGACTAAACTCTCTAAAACTGGACAAAAGTTCTGAAAACTGGACGGTTGACAACTCTGGTTTAGGTTCACGTTTAGAGACCTCTGCATACACCTGATGGATAATTTCTGGAATTTCATAATTTCAAACCACAAGACTTACTGATATGATAGTAACAAATCATATATTTCACATACATATAAAAAAGCGTCGAATCAGTCTAAAAATTATGTTTAATTATTTAATTTGGTTACAAGTATAGTACTTCTGCCTTTTTGATCAATTCTAATTGATTCCAGTTTATGCACTGAAGTAGCGGATCAGTGCAACTCCGAAAACAAGCCCGAGTCTAACTTTTCTGACGTCAACGAGTGATAAAGGATTATTAAAATTCAAATAGACTTTTAACTCTAGAAACTTACTAATCCTTCAGTCAAATATTAATCATATTAAACATATCACATGTAGTTTTAGTCTATTTTTAAATTTTTCTATTAATGCGTTTTTACACTCGGGCAAAGCCCTCATTCAGCACATTTAGATGAGAACCATAATTATTACATTTACTTTTAAAATATTTATTTATTGTACCGGTAATTAAATTAAAATATTGCAATTTTAAAGTTTTTATATAACTTTTTCAGTCTTTTCCTATGAAAAGCCACTTCACTGTAAGCCTAACTCATTGCAACTAAAGCTAACTTTACAATCATAGTCGTAGACATGTAACCCATATCCTATTAGCGGATACCTGTAATTATGAATAGCACTTTACTGTCAATATAATAATAATTCTTAATTTTTAGTAATAAACTTAACAAAGATTTGCTTTTAAATAATAATTAATCAACAAAAAATAATTTACAAATAATAGCAGTAAATGAGAATCAATTTAAGTATAATTCTATTTTAATTTTAAAATTTAGATAAAATAAAGAATACTTTATCATCGTATTGCAAAAAATATCAATAATATTGACGTTAAGTGTTTTGAATATCGTTCAAATTATAAAGCAATTTAACATTAATGCACAACTTTCACAACGGAATCTCTATTTTTATATAAAATGCTTAAAAAATGTTTTGTTCATTTTTTATTTCCAGACTTTGTATTTAGATATTGTGTTTGTAATTCGTCTTTTATTACTGAGTATAAAATTTTTGAGACATTTATTATTTCCTAGAATTTAGTTTTTAGAATAAGCATCAAATGCACTAAAAAATCAATTTTTTATGAACTCATCAATATTTCAAATTTTTTTAAAGCAAATTAATTATTAATTGGACTGAGTTTTATAAAACGCTGTGCACAAAATTTAGTAAAGTATGTTTGAGTATGTATGACAATCATAATATATATATTAATTTGAATATTTACTAGAATTTAATATGGAATTCAATTAATTACTAAGTATTAGAAAGTCATAACAATTGCAAGTCAAGTAAGCAAATTAAATGCAATGTTCAATGCAAATTATGTACAACGAGCCTCAACTATCAACTATCATCTCTCCACACATATAATATAATTAAAGAATAAGTTTAGTTTTTCTCTTTCTGGTAATAATCTCTTATATAAGAGCCATTCCAGAAAAATGCTGATCTGCTTTGAGTTTGATTCAGATCTGGGATTCAACTCATGTCATTCATTTTATAGCTTGTGTTGTAATTGAGCTGTTGTCCTATTTAAGCAATAATAAGTCAGTTGGAATTTTTGATTTCAAATACATTTAAGAAAACATTTTTCTCATTTTTATGACAATAAACTGAAAATTTTCTAAATGAATGTGAGACTCGCGCAAATGCTTTAACACCTACTCCATAGGTTTGCCTTCAAAACTTAAGCAACGTATCAGTGAAACATTTCTCTACTGAAATAATATACTAAAAATAGTTCTCTATTGTGTTCCGAATATTATATTCAATATGCTCTCTTGGGAGACATTCTTTGGCTGAATGAGATTGAAATCTCATCTCAAATTAGTTTGTTAACACATTTTTGATTCTACAATTTTTCAATAAGCACTAATATTCTGTTCATAATTAATTTTTATTTTTATTTTTATTTTTATTTATTTAATAAGATTTGAATTTTGTAGACCAGAGCTATGGTCTGTACATTTGATAAATCAATTTATATTTGAAATGTATTGTTGCGCAAAGACATCAAACTATATTTTTATTGCTTTGATAGAAGTGTCATCGCTGTCATCCATTTCTTTGTTCATTTGTTGAACATTTGAAATTATAAATTAATTTTTACAAAAGATTCATTTGCATCTTATTGGATGCAAAGCCTATATCTATTGTCAAAATAGTCAAATAAAATATACTGTATATTATGTGACTTTGACTCGATATTTTCGGAAATACGACTCCTATTGTGATCTTAAATCGTAGAAAAAGTGAAGAGTGATATCCGATGCACATAATATACATTCAGAAAATCCTGAATTTACTATAATTTTAGAAATCCTGTATTTTATTATTGTTTTCAGTTGTTTTTGTCCTAATTTCCGGTAGAATTTCTAGGGATTTATTCCGGAACTTTCAATATCTGATTTTGATATATTGTGTTTATTGAAAATTATAGTTATTTTATATAATGTTTTAGTCTTCAATAGCAATAAGCCTTAAAATTACTTTAAATCAATTAATTGCAAGTTTAATTTGACAAATGCTCTCAAAACAAACCACATAAATAAGCTTAAGTTAATATTAGATTTGTTGTACAATAAATACAAATTACTCCTTCCTTTTCTATTTTCTTTATGTGTTAGAGCAAAAGAATTGAAAATATCTTATTAGTATGATCTCGAATACGACACCACTGACGCACTATATTTACCATCTCCTTATATTATAATCTATGAAATATATTGCACCATAAATTGCTATGGAAACCCTCCATCCACTCCTTGTTTCCATTCATCAGTTTTGAGATAACATTACATATGAATGATAGCAAAGAAAAGTTAACCTAAAAATATCTTATAAGAAAAGAATAATAAACCCTTTGACCAGCCCTTAACTAAGATAAAAAAAATAATAAATTAGTATATTTATCACTTGATTGAAAAGTTTTTATGAATGTATGTTTTCTGTTTTTCTAATGAAAAGTTCGAACTTTTTTCTAAGCTGTTTACTATTCTTAGAGTAGAATATTAATTCCTTGTAATCATTCATATACTTGTAGTTTATTAACTGAGTTACAGAAAAAAAATTTTGTAATATTTTTAAAGGACATTTATAAATCATTTGATTGAATAGATGACAAATTTTTCAAAAAAATTCTCATTCTTTGGTTTTCTCATTCATTGAGAAAACTAGTATTTTCAAGTTTTCAAGTATAAGCAAAAGTAACCATTAATTGTATATATTTAACTAATTTATTAACCGAATTCTTACGTTTGATAGTATAAACAGTTTTGAGCTTAAAATTAAATGACATTCATATGCAAAACATATTAAATAAAAGAAACCTTAAAAGTGAATCTAACTCATGTCGATATGCCTGATATCTAAAAAATTATGATTTTTATGACCAACATAAGTAGATATTAAGCTACTGATGTGGCCATAAAAGTTAAACTGATGTTAAATATAAATTCTTTTTTTGAGATGATTTGAAACTATAAGTATTTTTCTATATTGTGTGAATCAATCGATTTTTTATTATTACTTTTAATGTAATATTTAGTTTATAAAAGATCAATATTTTACTCATTTTTTATGTAAAATATAGTTCTTTTAGGAAACCACTCATGTCAGAGCGGTTTGGATTTACTTTTCCTTTTGCTTCACTTCCATCTTAATATTGGATTTCAAAAAAATCAGCAGAATTTTGCCTTCATATCAAATAAACGTGTTATACCATGCGCTTAATAATATGTCCAAATCGACATATGCCAACTCGATAAAAATTTAGCAGAATTTTTCTCTATCATATGCTCTCATAAAGAAATTTTTATATCAAAATCTCGTATTACACTATTATTTATACAATAAAATTTGAACCTAGGTCCAGCATGTTAGTTGCTCGCGATCGGCCAGATATAATTTGATTTAGGTTTGGTTCGTTTTTATTCAAGCGTTTGGTTTCTAAAAACTAAATTGGGCAAAAAGTGTACTTCTTCCAAACAGATGCATAAGCCGACCAAAAATATTTAAATGCATTTTAGAGATTGCATAGGATTTGATATTTAAAGAAATTTTATTCTAAATATAATCTTTAAGCAAATACAAACGGCTACTTTACAAATATACAAAAGTAATACACCTGTGTATTACATAAAAAGATTGAGTAATTTTGACATTTTGCTTGTGTATAGTAAGCTCGATTGGTAACACTCCATACTTATCTCATTAGATAAGTAAATGCTGAGTAAACCTTAATAAAGTAAAGTTTATCCATTTCCTCAGACGTCAAATGTTAAACCCGTTAATCATATATTGACTCAAACGTATTGTCATTTTCATATCTCTTCTACTGCTGGCATAACACAGCCTCAAAGCTAAATAAGTAATGTCTAAATTTAATTAAAACCCTTTCATGATGTTAAGTAGAGAACAAATTGTTCTATGAATTAATATCATGTGAAACTACTGTATAGTATATAAATTTTCAGAATTCATCTTTTACTAAATGAGACAAAAACTAGAAAAATACTGTTATACCTATACTTTAATATTAAAATATCGACATATACTTATACTTCATTTGAAAAAGTTTTATTTGAGATGAGTTTTTACAATGATAGCCAATGATTGATCTAATGATAGGTTTCTAACATTTATTAATAGCTCATTTCCAAAGTAATTTATATTTAAGTTTTTATTCTCTGCTTATTCTAATAGTCTCTCATATGTTTTGTATATAAAAAAGCGAAAATAACAGTACTGTACTCTGACTTCGCTTTCTTATCTTATACCTGTATCTATCTTTTTTTATTAAAATTTCGTTTACAATCAAATATTTTATTGGTTAATTTTTAAACGATTAAAATCAGTGTTGTATTAAAATGTAAAATAGGGTAAAGATTGCTATAACAGGTGTTAAAACTGGGGTTCGTTCAATTGAACATATTTTCAGCGAATTGATACACAGCTTTTGAAATAAGATAAATATTATTTTAACAAATAAATAAGAACATATTAAGGGTTCACCCAAAGGGGGGTGGGGTTAGCCAAAAGCGCGCACATAAACAAGGGGGTATGAGTAGAAATGCACTCAATATGAATAATAATATTTACTTTTTTAAAATCAAATATAAATAATTAAGTTTATCGTGAAATTAAACCGATGCATTTATAGTACGGCAGGTCAGTATAAACTGTCAAATTCTGGTAACATACTAGTAAATGTCAACATGTCATCTTTAATGGTCAACAGTGATTCTGATATTGTAATAATGCATAGCTGGCTGGATGGCTCAGTAGTCTAGGCATTGGATTATTATTGAGTCAAAAGTTCACACAGTTCACTAAGTGGCTGTGGGTTCGAGTCTAAATGTATACCAAAAAAGTTTTCCAAGTCTAGCATAGACTAAGCGGCCCAACTTAGGGCACTTTAGTACTCTTAACAGGACTGCAGATTAGCTGGAGATAGTTGAGTGTTTCACAGTGAATGTGATTCACACTATCCTAATCTGGCATAAACCGC
>JAQGCH010002586.1:0-12315 GCA_034699485.1 Nanhermannia elegantula
AAAAGTTATCTGTTTATCAACAAAGTTCTGAACTGAAATCATTGGTTTTTCCAAATGTTTTTATAATATTTATTGAGTCAGATATGGTTTCAAAATTGTTATTTTTCCATCAACTTTGGATTTTGCAAAAAAAAATCATTTTTGATAATGAAAATAAAACTACTATACACTACTATACACTACTATACACTATTATTATAGTATAATACACTTGTCTAAAGGTTGAAATTTTTTGATTCTTCAATAATAACATAAAGTCCATTACTTTTCTTTACGAATAACTGAAAGACCTTTGGAACGAATGTAAAATTGAATACGAAATATATACTTTTTTATAGAGTATTCATGAGTTTTACAAGAGTGAAGTGGAAGCTATATAATAATTTAGAAAATACAGTATTATTATTTATAATTACTGTGTATTTATTTTATACTCATTAAAATTTTAAAAATCTGTAACACAGCTGAAACCTAATTAAAATTAAATAATATCTTAATTTAATGCTGAATAATAATAAAAATTTTTGTTAAAAATTGAAAAACTTTTACATAAATATAATCAAAAAATTGATTGTATACAGTATAATGTGTGCACATAGTTATAACCAGAGTTATCTGTTATCTGATAACAAGAGTTAGCACCAAAAAGAATAATCATTAAAACTCATTCTGGAATGATATCAAACTTTGGGTATGCCGACCTTCACATGTACGGTACTCTTTTCAAAGGTCGGGCACCTATGAAAATTGATTTGATGTAATATGCGCTTAAAGATTTATTTGCCCATTTTTGGTTTGATTTGCAATATTTACGATATTACTATGATTGTAATCTTGTGTTTAAAACCTTTTCAAATGTAAAGTACAGTGGCTGTAATATTTCCCAAAGAGATAACTACAGTCTATAACTCTTTGGTATTTGCATGTCTTATCAGATAACAAATTGAAAGCAACTGAATAAATAAGTTGCATTACAGACATTTTTAAACTAAGAAATTTTAATAACTCATATAAAATAGAAAAATACACAAAAATAATTAAAATATTACCTAAACTCAAACTAGTTTTAATTCATAATTACCAAAATAGTATCATTTTTTATATGCATTATTATATTAATGTGGTTTGATATCATTAATTCTTATTAAAAAAATTTTACAGAATTCATATTTAAGCATTTTTTGGAAATAGTTTCAGAAAAACAGATCAATTAATGACACAAAATTGAATTATAAGTTATTTTTGGTGATAGCTTTCTAATTAAAATGTCAAATGCCAGCAGAAAATTGATGTAAAGAACAGTAGATATCATATTAGTTGTATTACCAGTTTTGATAATAATCTGTGAATATAAGTTTATTTACAAAGTAAATAGATAACAATGCCTTAAAATCTTTTCAAAAATATTAGCACTTCTTGCAATTGACTCGTTAACTTTTTTTAGTGATAGCAATTTAAGCACATATTCCATACATTAAACCAATAAGTAATTATAAAATTTTGAATTAAATAGCCTTCTGTTTAGTAATGTGTCTTTATAATAAAAATAAAATATTAATTATTCAATATAATTTATATTATAATGAACAAAGAACTATATTTATTATATGCTTAAATTATATCTACTGTATTGATGGTCTATATACGTATATAAGAATAATATGAATTAAATTTTAAATTTGAAAAGTCAATATTCACCGACAGATGTTAAAAATAGTCCATTATAACAATAATTAATTTTTGATAGATAGTTTCGAAATATTTTCTTATAAATGCATAATTGTTTTTAGGAAAGCATTATTGCATTAAAAATAATTTGTAAATTTATATTTTATTTTGCATTCAAGAAAAGTAAGTTCATTGATATAATTTACAAAATTTCAAAAGAATGCTGTAAATGATGAGATCTTTTGACTCAAATAAACTTTTACAACACCCTGATATAATTGTTTCGGCTGATACTCATTTGTATAGAATTGGTTTGAGTTTTAATACTGTAAATTATGTGAAAAGAAGTATTCTATACAACCCATTACTTATTTTTAGTATTATAACAATAGGAATATTGAAACAAATTATTCAATGGCTATTACCTGAAGAAAATCCTAAATATTTTATATATCTTGGAGATTATGTTTATTTTCTTGGATTACGACCTTATCAATACATCGCTGGTATACTTTATATGACGTTACCAATCACTTCACAATTCATCTATTATTATAATTATAAGAATCACATTAATCCCACTTTTCTCAAAGTATTTGAAATGATGTCGGGGTTGGTTTCACCCAAAAGTATTGGTCTCACAAATAAAGAGCAAATTTATAAATTGGTTAAAATAACGAAAATACTATTCTCTATTTGGGATTTCATATCAAAAATAGTTTACCCATTTTTATTATTTATTCTTAATTTTGTTCCGCTTTTCATCAACTGTTCATATGTGGATTCATTAATCTTCGGTTTGCCTCACAGTATTCTGTTAGCAATGGGTGGTCACTACACATTTTCTATAAACGTATGGCAAGTTATCTATTTCTATATAATTTGCCGGTATATTAATATAAAACAGATAGAATTGAATCAATTGATTCAAAATATAAATGAAAGCCGACTGAAAACTAATAGCAGTTATATAAAGACAATAATATCTTCATTAACCCTGTTATTCAAAGAGATAAATGAATACAATAGTAGTTTTTGGTCTAAATATCTATTATCTATTTGGCTAATACTTGGATCTGTTATAATAAATGCTTTATACAGTTTACTATTTATACCAATGACTACAATAATCACATATATATTTATTTATACAGTGATCGTATTAATTGTAACATTTATTTTATTAATAAGCACAGCCTCTTCAGTTAATTTTAATGTTAACAAATCATATAAGCTTTTGAATAGTTTTATGGTTCATAGTGTACAAAATCGCAGAATTTACAAACAAATTCCTGATAGAGACAGATATTATTTATTCATAAGAAATATTAAGGTGAATATGAAGAACATTTGTTTTTTATAATATATTTATTATATTAATAATTTTAATATTATATTTAATCCTAATTAACTATTAGTTAATGTCATTCATTGAAAGAGTTGGTCAGAAAAAAGCTGGATTTTCGTGTTGGAAATTATTTACTATTAATTATTTCAGATGTTATGAAGTAATTCATTAATTAAGAAAATATTTTTTAATGATCATTGAAATTAACTTTTTTTCCTTTTTCAAACAGATAATTATATTCTTCTCTCTAATGTTCCTCAAAATAATACAGATATCACGCAAAATGTCATAAAATTATTTTTCATATAAGTAAAAAGTTTAAATTATTCAGTTATCTATGCTTTCATTAATAATTGCATACTTTTAAGAGCGATGCTCTTAAATGCCTCTATTTTTATGTTATAATTGTTGCTAAATTAGAAATTAATGAAACGGTTTTGATGTTATGTTTAATTATTTTTTAACTTAATCACTTATTTCATATATTTTTAGAGATATAATCAAATGTCTCAAATTGTACTCTTATTTTGATTATAAGGTAATATTAAATGTTACAAAAGATATGAAATGATGTGTAGAACATAACTGTTATTTTGATAATGTTTAATAGTGTCTTATTTTATTGAGTTATATAAATCAGATATAAATAACGAATAAAAATTGAATGGCTTTGTATTATAACATTGTTTATTTATATTTAAATTAAAGAAAAGCTGTCTAAAGAGTTATAATTACTTAAATACCTTCACAGGTACAAAATTTTAATTATTTTGTTTACGGCCTCTCTTGAAATAATTATAAAGTGTTATAATGATTATTATCAAATAAATCAAACCAATGAAACAAATCATATAATAATACCAATAGAAATGACATTCAAATATAGCATCGCGTGAATAATAATAGCAGTCATTACTCTCTAACTCTTTCTGATTTTTAATGTGGTCCGTCATAACATTTTCCAAGTCATTCTCATTACAAACATCTCTGGCTTTTTCAATAATGCAATACATATAATCCCAAAATGAACAACAAAACTGCTTATCACTCAAATCGTTTTTCGAGTTTATTTCTTCGCTAATTTCCCAAAAATCGTATGCTTTTTTCAAACACGTCTTATTAAACTTCTCCAAATTTTCCGTACAATTACCATAATTGTGCTTTCTTCTATGTGTTGAATTCCGAAGGCTTTCACTCATAAAAACAATTGACAATATAATTAAAATTTTCATGTTTTAAAATTTTGTTTAATTGTGAACTTAACAATTTTTTCATTAAAATTATGTCAAAAAGTATTTATTTTTATATTTTCTCAAAAAGTTAAGCAAAAGTTTTCTCAACTTATTTTAATTAACAATAGTATAAAAATTTTTTTAATGTTAATCTAAAGATTAAATGTCGATCAGTCAAGTATTTCATTAACAGTATAATATTAATGAAGAGCTGCCAGACTTTTCATTTGCAATTCCTTCATTTCAACATATCCTTACATTTTTGCGATACTTTCCGGGACAAAAAATATTGAATAGACAGTAATACGTTTTAACTTTTTGAAGCGGATGATAAATTATTTGTTGATAATGTACTTGTTTTTGGCGGCATTTGAGACTTTATGTCATATTTATTTGTTGTAATGTTTTGAAATGATTACAAAATAATAAAAAGTTTTATTTTATAATCTCTTTGTAGTATCAAAAGTCAAATTATCTTTTAATCTATTATAAACTTGACTTCTATTTAACTTTGTTCTTCAGAAAACACGTGCAATCAAAGAATATAATTAACCATAACTGCAAATTATTTATTCAACAAAATAAAAAAGCATTGCTGTTCAAGTTTTATAGAGCCTTTCAATACTTTTGTTAAACCTTTTTAAAAGTTTAAACTTTAAAGTAACTTATACTAAAGCAGATGGTTTCAGAACATTTTAAAGCAGTGGTGTACACTCTGTAGATATCAATTTTTATCTCCTGGTTTCCGCACATTTTATAAATATTCCTTTAATTATATTTGAAGTTATATTATTTTATTCTGAATATTTAATTCTTTTAAATCATATTAATGATAGTCGTGTTAATGCAGACAATTTTTTTCACTTGAATTAATGAAAACTTATGTTTTTTGCTGTTACAGTTCGAGTTCGGCTATAAGAGATCCATAAGACAACATCTTCATGTATTTGATCAAATAATATTTTAATTTTATTTTATTTAACTTTTTCTGTCGGTGTTATATACTTGTAGTTTAGTCCAGTAAATGATTATTTTTTAAATATATTAAAAGATATCATAAACTTAAGATTTTTTATTATTAATGTTTGAATATATTTATAACAATAAACACTTATTTATTTTTCTATGTTTATTACTTTTGAACTTCGCTGTATATTCATATAAATCTTTATTAATTTTATAACCTATTTTACAAAATATTATTAGCTTTATTTGTCGGCATTTGCAATGAATTAAGTGTTTTAGCCGTGATATAGTAAATTTCGGTATACTCCCTACCATTGTGGGACATCTGGTAACTTTAATTAACTATAATTATATCACCTTTAAGAAGTACATATTTTGCTTAACAGCTACTCAAATTATTTTTGCTAAATTGCTGATAATTCTTTTATTTGCCAATAAGCACCTTATGTTAATCATTTATCAATATAGAAAATATTTACAGATATGGCATATTTCACAGTAAGTTTAAAGTTCGATAAATTATTATAAAAAATCTTCAATAGAGTAACTCATACTCATAATCTTCAACTTATAAACTCATTTTGTTAGATAAGCTAAATTGCAACATACAGTCACTTACAGCAGCGTTTCCAAATCCCATTTGGAAGAGCACTGGTGCTCCATTCAACAGATTCAGATGCTTCGCGAGAAAATTTATAAGTTTATAACAAAATTCCGGCTCTTTTTTCAATTTTAGATTTGATATAACAGCGAATACATTGGGCACTACTAACACAGATATCAATATACAGAGTACTAAGACATTAGACTGCATTCTATACTTCGCACTAATTTTATTCAGTGATGAGAGTGCTCGGTGCTCGTGCTTATAGAAATTGAAGTGCACGGTGCTCGGTTTTTGCAGAACTGAGCATTTACTAAGCACTAAGCCAGCAATATTGATGGGTTCAATTAACAAAAAATTTGCTTATTTTATTTAAGCTGTAATTTTATTTGTATATTCATTTGCTAAATACAATGCTCACTAATGGAATACCATTTAAACACACACTTTAAATATGAAATTAACGTTTTTAATATTTAAAAATATTTATATTGCATTCATAGTATGAAAATATATGTTTTACTAAGACTGGGTGCTCAGTGCTCATGCTCGGCAAAATCAGAGTGCTTGGTGCTCGCTCGAGCACTGCTCATCAATGATTATATTTAATACTATACTAAAACATTGTGCTCCAAAAATTCTTTACATATGCCAAAGTGCTCCCCAACCCAAAAAAGGGCAAATTTCTGCTTCACATTCACTTAACTTTAAAATTGAAAAAATTAAAAGAAGTGTTATTTCATACAATACTTTCATTATTTAAGTTTATGAATTGAAAGTGTCATTTTCTACCATATAAATTGTGAATTCCTATTTATTTCATATTCTATGCAAGATTTCCGTTTAAAACATTAAATAAACTTAATTATTACTAAATATGGTGTTTATTACGATTTTTATAAACCTGATTACTTTTGGATTAGAAAATAATTGCTATACATTTAATCTTATGAACAGATCAACCATACCATCATAGCAAATGCGAGTTTTTCTTTTCTCTTATACAAATATTATAAGTTAGAACAGAATAAAAATTTCGCTTTGTATTTGAAACTTACTTATATTTGTGGAAATGGACTCATTTAAGAATATTTAAGAAAAAACAGCTTATAATTTCGAATAATTAAAAAATAAAGAAAACTACTGCGTTATAATAACTAATTGATGTTTAAAACTTATAACATTATTAAATATGTATTAAATACAATCATTATTAGAATCTACTGTTGTGAACATCCTTTAGACAAAAATGATACCCATATTTCTGAATTAAAGGAACTTTGCATTAAACATCGAATTTTCAGTATAAAAAATTTTATAATTATGAAAAATTAAATAATTTCTTCATAATTATAATTGATAAAAACAAAAATGAGGTGAGTCATGTTACAAAAAGGTCCGGGATTAATATCCTCAACAAGTTGATTACTATATATATATAATTTAATTAATAAAAACAGATTTTTTGTTTAAAAGAGTGAAAAAAGCCTTAAAATATTTTATAGTTTATATAAATCCAAAGTAATTAAAATATCGAATATCTTAACTAATTTAAAGATGTGATATTTCATTACTAGTAAGTATAGAGAAAATAATTTAGATAAAGGTATTTTATAAAAAAATATTTCAAAAATTTAATAACAATTTCTCCAGATTTATAAAATAAAAGTGAGTTTTAATAATAATTTTTAAAGATTATTAATTTAAAAAATGACAAATGAGATAATTTTGAAATCAAAACTGCCTCCTATTGAAATCCCGTTTATATCTGTTGGAGAGTTATTGTGGAAAAAATTTGAAGAGCAAGATGAAGATAAAATTATAATTGTAAGTTTTTTATTCCTAAGTTAAAAATTAGGAATAAATTTTAATGCATTAAAAAAATATTAAAGATCGACGCGAGAAATGATAGAAAAATATCTGTTAAAGAATTCATAATCCAAGTCAAGAGAACAGCATTAGCTTTACTCAGTAGAGGAATAACAAAAGAAGATATTATTTGTTGTTCAAGTGCTAACACAATATATAATGCTGTTATTATATATGCCGCTTATTTTGTTGGCGTAACCCTTATATCGTTGAGTACATTATTCGGTAATTTTGAGCTCAAAAAAACAATTGTTGGCAAAGCCAATGTAATATTCGCATCACTTAAGAATGCGCCAGATTTCGAAAATATAGTTTATGGTTCTGACGGAATTCCTATTAATAAAAAATTTAAACTCTTTATTACTTTCGATGGAATTTATAAAAACTATCTGTCATTTGAAGATTTGTTAAAAGTTGAAAACAGTTATAATTACAGTTTTGAAAAAATTCCTTATTTTAAAATTGAACCAAAAAAAGACATTTTTATGCTCTTCTATACCTCAGGCACTATTGGTTTTCCTAAAACTGCAATTTATAATCACTATATGGTGAGCGCTATTATTACTGGAGCTGTGAATCCTTGTCAATCAGACAATCAATCACTCTATTCATGCCATTATCCGTTTGGTCACGTCAGTGATCTCTTTAATTTATTGGTTAATGTTTATTTCGGTAATACTATTGTTATTTATGGAGAATATGACGAAGACTTGATTTTACGATCTGTTGAAAAGTACAAAATAAAAGTATTGCCTTTATTACCAAATTTCGCCCGGAATTTGATTGCAGAAGAAATTGTTGAGAAATACGACTTATCAAGTGTTAAATTAATGGCGATTGGAGGCGCGCCTACGCCTGGTTTTGTGGTCAAAACCATTATGAATAAATACAATGTAATATTTAGGGAAGGTATTAATCACTTGGGTCTGGCTATTGTTATATATTGTATTTATTGTACAGTATTATATAGTTTCATAATATATACTTTTATTAATAATTTCCTACACTTTTATTAATTAAATTAAAAATTAATTTCATATCCTTAGTTAATAAAATATTATTTATTTTTCGGCCAAATATTTAGCTGAGCGGCATTGGGGGGCAGTAGTTTGGGCATCTATGTTCTAGTGAATGCACGTCTGATAAGGGCTCGTGCACAAAGTACGTACGCTGTTATGGACTGTATTCAGATCCCCTCCCCCTTCCTGATAGCGTACGCACCTATGTAAACTGTGTAAGCGTACTCAATTTTTACAATGAAATTGATCCCTCCCTCCCCCTGACTGCCTACGTACTTTGTACACTAGCCCTAATGCAGTCTAATGAACGCACCAAATCATATATATTAAAAAGTGCTATTATTGTCATATTAAGTATTAATTATTATGTTTAATTATTTTTAAGCATATGAAATGGTTGAATATTTATTAATCAGTAGCGTTTTCAATAAAAATATAGAAGAATATATACCCGGATGTGTTGGTTGTATTACAGAGAACACTGAATTAAAAATAATAGACATAAGTAGTGGTCAAAGTTTAGGTCCTAATAAAGACGGAGAAATATGTGTGAGAGGACCCAAAATTTTTACCGGATATCTCAATGACAAGAGCGCTACCAATGAAACTATAGATAGCGAGGGATGGCTTCATACGGGAGATATTGGACATTATGATGAAAATGAGAGACTTTTCATAATTGACAGATTGAAACTAATGATCAAATGTGTTGTAAAAAACGGCGCATTTCTAATATCTGTGGCAGAGATCGAAAATTTTCTATTATCTCACGAATCAGTAGATGAAGTGGCAGTCATTGGTGTAAACCATAAAACAGAAAATCAATGGCTCAGAGCTTATGTTAAACTAAAAAATGGTAAAACTGCTTCAGAAGAAGAGCTTATAATGTTTGTAAAAGGTTTGTAACATAAATGAAATTGTGCATCACTAAAAAGAGAAACAGACCTTCTAATGAGTCTAATGTAATCTTATTTAATTGCGCTTCTATGTCTAAATTCTGTAAAACATCAAAAGTTGAGAACTTGCAAATATTAAGGGTTTTTTATATTAAATGATCTAATGTATGAAAAATGATGCATTAAGTATTAAGTCCAGCGCTTTTAAAGGTGAGAAGTTCATGCTAGGCTAAATTCATGCGCTCGCGCTCACCACTTACCACCTTCCGCTCAAGCGTTTGCCATTACTGTCTCATGAATTTGTGATTTTGCAGCAATAACTCCAACTATTTTCTCATATATAAGACAAAGTAAATAATTAAAATTTTTATATATAGATAATTTGGCTCACTTTAAACAGCTTAGAGCAGGAGTGGTTTTCGTTGATCAAATTCCCCGAACCAGTATCGGAAAAATTGATCGAAAATACTTCAAAAATTTAATAACAGATGAACTGATCGGATAATCAATAAATCTTTGGAGTTAAGAATTGAATAATACCAAAGTTAGATAACGAACAAATTTCTGCTTCACATTCACTTAACTTTAAACTTGAAAAAATTAAAATAAGTGTTATTTCATGCAATACTTTCATCGTTTAAGTTTAAGAATTAAAACTGACTTATTATAAAATATAATATTTATAACGATGTTAATTGAAAATAAGTTTATGAATTGAAAGTGTCATTTTCTACCGTATAAATAGTTAATTCCTATTTATTTCAAATTCTTTCTGCAACATTTCCTTTTAAAACATTAAATTAATTTAATTATTAGTAAATATGTGTTTATTGCGATTTTTATAAATATGGTTAGTCTTGGAATAGGAAATAATTGCTATGCATTTAATCTTATGAAACATACCACCGCTACTATAATAGCAAATGTGAGTTTTACTTTTCTCTTATACAGCTATTATAAGTTAAAACAGAATTAAAATTTTGCTTTATATTTGAAACTTACCGATATGAGTGCAAATGTACTCATTTTACGATATTTAAGAAAATAGTTGCTATCATTTCAAATATTCTTAAGATAAAGAAAACTATTATAATAACTAAGTGATGGATATTTTATATTAAAAGTTTTGTTTAAAACGTTTAATATTATTAAATACATCACTACAATACAGTCATTATTATAATCTAGTGTTGTGAACATCCTTTAGACTAAATGATACCATATATTCCTCAATTAAAGGAACTTTGCGTTAAACAATACAATTTTTAGAATAGAAAATGTTATAATTATTAAAAATGAAATAATTTGAAACATTCTAAAAGTACTGCTATTAAATATTGATTGAAATGAGACTATGTTTAGGGCTCTGTCAACAGTACTAGTGTTAGGTTTAAGATAATTGATCAGATGGTAGATAATTGTTAATAAATACTTAGCTGTTAGGGATTGACCCGCGGCTTAAGGAGCTTAAAGAGCTGTTCCAGATATGCTTTGGGGGGTCCACCAGTGATGATACCAGTGACCAGACCGTCAGCGAGCGATGAGCGAGTCGGCGATTCAGTAGGGGGTTAACTCACACAAACAAATTTTCAAAATAAAAGTCAATTTTGAATATTAAACTATTTATTAAAATACAAAATATAGCACTTTTAATGTGTTTTACGACTGAAAACAAACTTTATAATAAATTGCAATAAAGCGCTTAAAACGCTTTATAAATATTTTATAAACAACTATACAATTAATAACTTTAAACACAAAATAATATCAAATGAAAAGCAAATTATTTTTTATTTTCACATAAGCTCTGGGGCTCATTGTCCAAAGTCTGGGCCATTGATTTTCTGTTTTATGGTTAATAACTTTACCATAAATCAAAACTTATCTAATGATTCCATTTAACAGAGAACGTTCGATCTCGACAACAGATTTTAAAATAGCTTTTTTAGCGACACATTTGATCATTACTTACAATCTGTGAGATATCAAAATGATTACGGCTCTAATCTTTTTTCTCTTCATATTTTTTTCACTAATATTATTTTGTAAATTGTAATATTTTTAAAAATTAAATAACTATTTCAAAGATATATCAAATTAAAGTAGATTTTAATAATAATATTTAGAATCTGATTTTGGCTGCTTCTCGACGGAGACCGTGATCTTTGTAAATCTCGAGCACCTCTACGTCTGTAAATCTACTGGTACTATAACTTCTACTGATCTGTTTATTTGATAAATACATGATTGATGCATAAGTGACTCACTTACATCATCCGCTCCTTTAATGACAATTTGTAGCACTTTTTTACTACATCTCTAATTGCAATATTCTGCCGCTTCTTTCAGCCTTATTCACAAATATCCCTTAAGTGTTAGCGAAAGTAACACTTGACTAAGGGCTAACTTTAGTCACTTGAGGTGTAACTTAAAGTTATAAATTAAGGAGTATTCATAAAAAAATTGACACTTATTCGAGTGTCACTCATCCAAGTTATAACGCGCGCGTAAATCACAAATTTTGGACAAATTTGATACAAATGGCCGCCAAAAACATGTATTTTTTCCTTACCTTAAAATTAAAAATCAATTTAAAACAATTAAAAATGAAAAAATTTGTGAATATTTTGAACTTTTTTATCAGTTTTGGTCTAAAATAATTATTAAAATAAGTTTCAAAATTTTTCTTTAGATAAAAGTATCATAATATGAA
>JAQGCH010002587.1:0-12315 GCA_034699485.1 Nanhermannia elegantula
CTTTTATAAAACTTTAAGATAAAGTTCCAATACATGTAAAGTTAAGCTTTTTGTAAAACATGTATTGAACGTATTGAACGCCGAAACCTGTTTATTAGTTATTTAATTGTTTTAAGAAAAATAAAATCCTATAAATAAAATCTGAATTATATAATAATAAAATTAATTTAAAACTGCTATAAATTTCATAAAACAACAGAGTCGTCGTCGTCTAGTAATGCTTTGAAAGAACAACCACCACATCCATCGAATCTGTAATAAAAGTTAGTTATTTGTCAAAAAAGTTAGTTATTTATCAAAAAAAAGTTTTTTAGATGAGAAACGTATAGAATGGCTTACTGTAAGACATAGTGATGAAACTGTTGCAATTGTTTTACTCTATGCGTAACACTTAATAGTGAACATTGAACTGAATCACACAAATATTGATATATAGATTGTTCGACATCTATGGATACCTTTATATCAAATTTTAGAAAATATAAATCAATTAAAAGATTATTAAAGCAAATAAAACATTTGACTTACTGCTGAAGTGCATTCATCGAGAATAGCGAACTGTGGCTTATGGTATAATAATCTGAAATTGTTTAACATTAAGCTTATATTGCATTTAAAAATAAAGAGACATCATTGCAAACCTCGCGAGTGCTATTCTTTGCTTTTCACCACCGCTGAGCACGTCCTGCCAGTCCTGTACTGTATTCCAAGACTCGCGTTCGAGTAAGTATTCTATTTGGACCTGTTTTGAGAGAACATAATTCACGCAAAAGTATAACATAAGGAATCAATTCTAACAATTCTCAAGTAATTGGTTAAGTCTTCGTCAGATATTTCTTTAGCACACATATCACTGTAAGTGTCCGGATAAATGATTTGATCGCGAAAAGTACCTAAAGTTTGCAAAGAATTTTATGAATTTTGTACTGAATTTTGAGTATTGATTGAAACAAACCCAATGCCATATAAGGTCGTTGAGGGATATAAAACAATTTATTGTTTGCTGGTTTTACAAGTTTACCGCCATATAAAGGCCAAAGATCTCCAAGCAATCGAAATAACGATGACTTACCCGATCCATTTGGTCCTAAAGTAATAAAGTTTGTCTATAATTCAATTTTAAAATCTTCAGTATGTTTGCAATACCTGTGATTATAACATTTTGACCCATTCTTACTGTAAAATTAATTGATTGCACGAGAATATCATTGTTTGGCGTACAAAGGGGTACATTCAGAAACTGTATTATCGGGTTTTGAGGATCACAACGTTGCACAACACCAGACCCAGGAATTAATGGATTGGAGATCCCATCGCTGAATATTGCGTTCGATTTATTGTTGGAACCATTTATGAAGCGATTACTGTAAATAAAGTTTATTTAATTCAAAGCTTAAATTCAATGAAAATGATCCAACTTTTCGATGTTGTTCATGAGTTGATTAACTCGTGTCGTATATGCTGCTAATCGTGTGAAATCCCTTCCGGCCATCACAAGTCTGCCAATAGATTCGGCCAACTTGACCATCATTCTGCCCGACTTATAGTAAGTCTGCAAACAATTCAAATTACATAAACTTATAGTATTTTTTAAGTTAAAATAAATTATTAAAATGCTTGGACTCAACCTCTAATCGAACGCCCTGTGAATCATTCATATAACGAGACGTTAAAAAAGGTATCGATAGCGATAAATATCCAAAAACTGTGGCTAAATCTAAATTTGTAAACGAGTTACAGAGTTAATGAGATGTATGAGTAATGATGCACACAGACTAGTTTAGGCTCTAAGCTCAGCTCAAGAGCTTTTTTGAGCCTGAGGCTCAGGAACTACGAGTCTAGGCTCAGTAGGCTCAGGCTCAGAACTTTAAGCCTATTGAGCCTCTATACCAGGCTTTCTCAACCCGTGGCTCGCGAGCCAACTCTGGTTCGCGAAGTATTTCAAAATATGATTAAATTTCGCTCTCAAAAGCGTTTCAAAAAAAATTAGTATTATTTGTTAAAAAACTAATATGTTTGGGTATTGGTATAAAAATGATAATACACTCATTAAATATAAGTAAAGCAAAATTCCATAACTATTTTTTAGAGCTGTAATTCAATAACAATAGACTATATCTGAAATATTCACACATAATATTTTTTCATTCATTATGTGTTTTAAAGAGTTAGCACATGTTTTAAATAACAGAAGTTTAATATCTTCACAACATTTGAACGATTGAATGAAAATAATTTCTGCTAAAAGTATAAGTCCTAATATTGATAAAATTGCATCAGAAATGCAATGTCAATGTCAATCATCTCATTAAAATTACTAAAATTTAATAATAAAATAAATAAAGACTGGCTCTCCAACTTCATTTATTTGTCTTATTTGGCTCTTTAGCATAAAAAGGGTGAGAAAGCCTGCTCTATACAAATGAGTCACAATATATGCATAAAATTTTTTATTTAAAACATAATTTCTTTAATTAAATCAGAATATCTATTACTCTATCATAAATAATCCTTTCTAAATAACTGTAATAATTTCATATTTTTCTTATGTATTTTTCAATAAAAGAATCCTAAAATTTATATATTGATTCTCACTTAACTTCATTGACAGGCTCAAGACTCAGGCTCAAGCTCAGCGGTTTTAAGTCTGGCTTAGGCTCAAGTACAGTGGTTGCGAGCTTAGGCTCAGTTTGCCTCAAAATGAGTGAAACTGAGTTTATGTGCATCATTATATACGAGTGTTAAGGGCTTGACTTACATCGCGCTACTATATTGTCGAGATAATCAATATTAAACTTAAATACTGACATATTTGACAGATGAGAACGTAATTGATCTAACGCATTCAGTAGTGTTAATCTCTCACTAAAATGATTTAAATTAAAATTAATCAAAATTGAGTATAATGTGAATGAATGTATTTAAGAGACCGTTTGTTTCCCTGATAGAAAGCAATTTCCTCACAATTGGAAATGATTCTCGTGTGGACGTATCGCAAATGTCCCTCTAATTGTGCTTCTTTTACAGTATATTTAGTTAAAGGACGTCTGGCGTTAGTCAGAATTGTGCCTTTAGTTAAAAAAGGAAACATTGTTTTACTCATAGAAATTCAATTAACAGAAGAGTTGAGACATACCGGCGACGATTAGGTAGGCTATCATTCCAGCAGGAGTTGAGGCACCGGTATAAGTAACTGATAATCTCTGGACTAAAATTATTATATCAAGCATTGGCTGAAAAGTTAAAAAATTGACGTAAAAAAGAAATTCTATAGAACTTGAGTCATAATAAGAGCAAACCTTTGAAACATTAGAATAAACGTCAACTAAAGTATTGCAGAACTTTTCGATATCACTGGTCAACAATTGGTCGATATTCTGGCACTGATTCTCCAGAACATTGAGACGATAGTAAGTGAGTCCATCACAATATTTATTGTAAAGCATAACAGAGAGTCTGTATCGAAGGTTGAGTCGCAATTGATTTATACAATACTTGAGTCCATTGTTCACAAGAGCGAGAATAGGCATTGATATTAAGAATTCAGCTGTAAATAGAATACAGTCGGAAGTTATGAAAAAAAACCATCAAATAGATAAATAGCTATCATATTACTGACTGATATTAGTTTTCATTTTGCTGACGTCCGCTGTAATAATCGCCGCTTCGATTTGTGTGCCGTTCTGTATAAGCCAGAGGTCACACATTGTTCGCAATACCAGAGACGCTGCGATTCCTGTAATTGTATTCAAATATATTCATTATTGGCGAAAAAGATTGCAAATCATTTTCGTCAACTTCTATACCAATACTTTTTTTAACAATTCATTCATTAAATTTAAATTTATGTCAATTTATCTGTTATTAGAGTGCAATCAAATGTATTGAAATGATTACCAAAAATATAAGAATATTCTTTTGTTCCTAATGTTAATTTCAATATTCTTCTCAGTTGACTCAATATTTTGGACATCGACTCCATTTTTGGCTTTGATTTCGTCTATCATTACAATTAAAACCAAATTAAGTAATAATTCAATCAAATATTTCAAATGTTTAGAAATATACGAAAAATTAGATTTGAGTTAATTAATGATATAATTAGTGAAAAACTTACTTTATCTGAATTATAGGTATAAGTGATTTCATGTTTGGACGAACTGAACAACAATTTTTGTTTTACAATCATTTAAATACTTATAAAAAATGAATAAAAAGATTAAATACTTTTTAGCGATGTTTCTCTTAATTATATTTAAGATCCAAATCAATAGCGAAAGCGCTGACGAACTCATAACTAAAAATCTTTTAAAATTAAACGGTTTTTGAGTGGCATTAAATGCCATTAACTTTGATATGACTGACATCTCAATCAATTGAAGATAAATCACATCTCAATTACAATTAATTGAACACAAGAGAAGGGTGATTAGTGGTCCGCAAAACAAAATAAACCGCCAACTAATAAATAAATAATAAAATTATTAAAATCACAAATAATATAACTGTATATAAAATATTAGTTTATTAATAGTTTCTAATACTATGCTATAGTATGACGTCATTGACTGCTCAAGAGTTGCGCGACTGACAAAAGTTTGCTAAAAGTTTTATTATAAGTGTTCAGGTTTTTTATAAGAGGATAAAATTGTTTAAAAGACCAATTGTTCAAACATTTATTTTTATGCAATTATGTATTACAACATTTGATATAGCGGTAAATCAGCATTTGTATAGATATATACACAAAGTTCTCAAAGGTTTTGTAATATTGAGACTAATGGAAGGCTTTAAAGTCTAATTATTAGTCAAGTTTTTAACTGACTCCAATTTTTATTTTCAGGTTTACTTTCCTCTGAACTGATTCGAGGAAATACTAATCTAAAGAAAGCCTGATCTGCGCACCTTTAAGGCCTGAGTGGAAATGTTTTGATCAATAGTTTCCAATTGATGATATATTTATGTTTTAAGAAATGTGATCACAAGTTTATTTGATTCATTAGATCTAATTATTGGATAAAATGGGTCGCATTCTCATTGAGATACCTGTACTATTTAATCTTAAAATAGGTTTATCCTTAATAAAGGTTTATTAATAGCAAGTTTATTATGAACAAGTTTTTTAGTACTATAGCTTATATTTTTATTTTTATATTCTTTCATAATAATCAATGATATATTCTTTCTGAACAATTTGCTATGAATTTTATTTCAATGCTAAGCAGAAAATTGCGTTTCTTTAGTTACTTCGGTGTTTTCATCATTAAAACTTTGGTCTTTTATGATTATATGTTTATTTCTTATTCTTCGTATACTACAAAGCATTAAATAAACGGTCCATAGAGGCGGACCAGTCATCATGAGTTGTCCTATTATGGGAACTGCAGCCAAATCTGATTCTGGTTGTGGTAAAGAGAGTTGCAATAAAACGAAAGCAATGCCAGGATTTTGTAATGCAGTCTCTATTGAGACCGCAATTATTTCTGGTACAGTTAGTTTGACCAGAAATGCAGCCAAAGCGCCGAATATATATCCAGTGGAGGCGACACTCATTCCTGCCGCTAATATATTCCAAGTAAACAGTTTTAATAAATGAAAATTTACATAAAGACCGCCTCCGACGGCAAATATGAGCAAAACCACACTAAATGGGCGAATAATTTTCCTCGACTTTTCTGCCCAATCAGGTCTACGGTTTTGAATTACGAGTCCTATTGCCAGAGGAATTGTCATTCCTATCAGTGAGAACACTAAGTTTGCATAAGGAATGCTGATTTTGACGTTATCGCCCAGAGTTATATCCCGTCCCAATACAAACATCCAGAAAGGCATCATTGCTTCAAACGTAGGAAAATCATTTTCAAAGTTAAGATTTTTTTTAGATTTATTTTCTCACCCATTGCTGCGATTGTACTCAAAAGAGTCATTGTTATACTTAAGTCCACGTCTCCATTAAATAAAAGAGTCCAAAAATTAGACGCTGTTCCGCCTGGTGAACAGCCTATTGTCAAGAGGCCGAACCTCCAACTTGGGTTATTGGGAAAATATAATTTACCGAACAAATAGGAACCCTATAAAACATGTTTGCGTTAATTCAACCTAAAACGTAAGTATACAGTAGGTTTTGATACAGACAAAACTTTTTTTATTTATGAAATTTTAATTATATTTCTATTAAATTATGAGTAAATAAAACTGTTATGACAGCCACAATGTACAGTATTTCGGAGAAAATCAAAAGTTCACGAATAATGGCTTCAAATTTTTTAACTTATAACTATTTTAAGAAATATAATTTCATTTCAGCTACTGTTTTACTTGAACTCGTAATTTTCCCTTATTATAAATGTTTAAGCTAAAAATTATAATTTTAAAAATAAGTTTATTATAAAGACAGAATTTACAAAGCTCGACAGGGCATTAATGAATATTTCAGTTCTGGAGTGAACTAAAATATTTTTATAATAGAGATTTGTTATAAGGGTTAGAGACTGACACTGAGCCCATCTCAAGCTGAGCTGAGCTGAGCTTTGTCAAATACTAGTTATAAGACACACAGACAGGATGACAAAACTGCACGATTGTTACCCAAAGCAAGTTAAAAATTTTGTATACTGTATAACTAGTGAATATGTTTTTCGGTCTATTGTGAAAGTCAAATTCGGTGTCAATATTCGGTCTAAAAAAATGAAAGTTTATTTCTTAATTCAAAATTAACTTTTAATAAAGTTTTACATTGAAATTGAAAGTTATAAAAGCATTATAAAAGAGATTCAATAATTAATAAGTCTTTTAGGTTTCTTGAATAGGTTGATAACCACTTATTTTTAATTTGGTCGTCAAAATTATTTAACAATACTCGCACTTTATTTTCATTAGAAATAGTGATTCCTTTCAATAGGTCTTTCACTTTTTCACTTAAAGCAAAATTATTGGACAACATTTTCAAAAAAATGTTATATTTGAAAAAAATTCTCATAAACTTAACCTCAATTTTAATATTTTAACTAAAAAAGTTTAAAATTTCGGTCTATTCGGTTTATATCTATGCTTAGACCGAATGAAAATTTAAAAATAGGGTGTTATTATTCGGTGAAATTGAGTCTAGACCGAAAAACATATTCACTATGTATAACACTTTTCGGCCTCAATATTAATGAATAAATGAGTACAAGACAGTGCTTTAACTTTTATGTGAATACTCACTAAAGGCATAAACAGGAATTGACTGAGAAATCCAATGGATGGTGAAATGGGCTTTTTTAAAACTTTTTTAATAACATCTAAATTTAGTTGACAGCCCATATTGATGTTGTTTAGCATAACTAGTACTGTAATCGCAATTGTGAAAGCAAGTTTCTCCCCGTTATCTCTATGAACAACACTAGACATATATATTCCATTCGTTATAATTCTGTCATCATTTATATAAGTCAAAGACCATTGTATAGAAGATCTGCCGATTGATTTTGCATTTATAACGAAAGTGAAATTTGTCTCATTTTGAATCTCATCGCCCGTGAGTGAAAAAGTGTGTTCACTAACCTCTAAAACATGTTTATCATTAGAAATAATGTAAAGCATATATTCACCAATAGGTGGGCAATCGCTATGAACACTGATTATAATTGATTTTTGTTCATTTTCGTATATATTATCGGTCATTACAGGGTTAAAGTTCACTTCAATTAAAGATGTATTTTGGCATTTAATCGACAGAATAAGTTCCAATCTGACTGTTATTACTAGAAAACCAAATAAAATATTTGTGGATATCATGCTTATAAAAAAATATGTCAAGCGTTTTGTCTTTATCTTATTTATAACTTATCATAAGTTTGATAAGTTTAATCAATTACGATATGCCTGTAAAACATTAACTTATTGTTTATATTCTAATTATTATATAATATCCTTTCATTAGCCATAAATGCATCATTCATTCTAAACGGAGGTTCAGTTTCCGCTTCTCAATACTGTAAGTTTTTAATTCAAGAATATAAGAGATTTCGGTAACTTTAACAATAAACAGCATAAACAGCATATTTTATATCAACATTTACTTTATTAGACTATTATATAATCCAATTAAAATAGATTTTAGCGATTTGTACATTAAATTACAATATATGCTATTTATCATTCATTTGGTTCATTAAAGTATAATACAAATGATTAACTTATATTATAAGTTATAATAAGAAACACAATTAAAACAATGAAACATTATTTACAACTTCACAAATTAATTAAAATGAATTAAAATGTATTTTAATACAAATTTAAAATCAAACAAATAAATGATCGATTAATCAATGTTTGAAACAGCGGTCAAATCGTCTTTATTAACATTATCAGAATTGAACTGTTTTTCAGTCTCAGACTTTTGATTATTAATAGGGGTCGGCGGAGGCGATAGCATAGGCACCTCTTTATCTCTGCCTACTTTATAAGCCTCCATGAGTTCATCTAATCGTTCAGGAGTTGGGCCCCATTTCAAAAATCCGGCGTCGTTTTGAAGAAACACAACAAGCGTCCCGTGAACTGACTTGACGTTCAAATCACTTTTTTCACACATATGTTGAAAGCCGTGTCTGTATTCGTGTTCAAATGCAGGTATAACTAAATGCTTTCTTTTAAATTTACTGCTCTCTAGTTTTGTTATCACTTTAGGCGCCGGATCTCTCCATTCGGGCACAAACACAATGAAAGAAAGAGGTTCGGGAGAGTTCGATAGCAACCTATCAAAGTGATCAATTGTGCTCTCCATTAGTTCTTCGCAGAAGGGAGGGTTGGCTTCAAATGATCCGCAAACTGGATAGAAGTTCAAAATTGGTCTGAAAATAATTACAGTATTTATAAGTTAATTAACATTTAATTGACAAAAAGTTATCAAATTCATACCCTCGCGATCCAAAGTAGCCGTCAGTGTCGGGAAAGGCTGAACAATATTGTCTAAAATAACAATTCAATGGAGAGGCAAAACACTCGAACGTAACTCCAAAGTGTTTTTGGAGCACTAAAAACACAGATAATGGTAGTGCTCCCTGTGTTGAACTCTCGTTTGCACCAAACCAGGTCTAAATGATAGCACAATTTGTAATTAAACACATATTACGTGTTAAATCAATGCATTTAACTAATTATGAAGAGCTTTTGAGATTAAATTATAAATTAATTACTATATGTTAGTATGTCTTCAGCAAAAAAATTAAGTCAACAAAAATAGTTTGCGTTTACAATAATCGTAATAAAGTGCCCGTAATTGTATTCATTTAATTATAAAAAATATCTATTAAAATAATTTTTGATTAACTTTTTTCACTGAAATTTGTATATTCTGTTACTAAAGTAATGAATAGGACTCTTCTCTTTACACTTAGACCCGGATTACTTTATAACTTAGCAAAATTGGATTTTATCAAACCATTTTTAAAGCACCGACAACTGCAATGTTAAAGTGTTCGGAATATAACAAAACCGATTTAGTAAAACCCCAATTATAGCAACAAAATTTCAGAGCACACAGCATTGAGTGTTTCTATTTTAGCAATTCTAATATTTCTTAAATAATTTATGTCACGACTCCTTAACAATGATACTTTATAATTTAATTTTTGAATAATATCTAAAAATTATATAATTTAACAGATTCTTCAAATGAGTAAAATTATAATTAATATAACCCTATTTTTTGATGCAATTTTAGTAGAATTTTAGCAAAAACTTTGAATACACCTCTAAATTTCATAATTAACAAAATAAAGCAATTTATTTAAATTACAGCTTTAAATAATGAATTTCTTCGGACAATATCTCATTTCTATGACCCTATTGGCAGCCAATAGTACACTAATTTTAGATAAAAATAAGTTAATTTTTTGAGATAGAGCAGGATTATGGATGCGCTCGGCTTTTGGCATCATTTCCTGCTCAGTAATAGTAAAAAGATTTTGCAGTTTTTCTTTGACATCACTGCACAAGTTCAATAAGAGTTTGTGTTGACTATAACTCATGTAATTTGAATATTATAAGAATTTAAAAAATAGTTAAACTTTAAATAATGAACATTTTATTTGATAATAAAAGTTTGTGTAAAAATTTACAATTACTTGATATCTCTTAAGAAGATTCCAAACGCGAGTTAAAAATAGGCTAAACTTTCTATCATCGAAACAGTTATATCTATAGAGTTGTTCCAACTTTTGGAAATACAAAGTGTTTATTCTCAAAGAATCGTTTTTATATCTCAGATGAGTTATGTCTTTATCAGTGAAAATATGAACCGGTGGTAACTTTGGACACGGATTTGCGATCACAACGGGATAACAGTAAACCTTTTTGGGATTTTGAACTCTTAGAGGACCACTTTCTAGATAATTAACAAAATATAACATTTAATTTAGTTATGAATAAGACCTGAATGAGTGTGAAACCAAACCTTTGAGACCTTCCTGTGTCATGATTTCAACATTTTTTTCTTTAATTTTTTTCGCGTATTCACACGACAAATGATAAATCTTTGAACAAATGGCTTCGACAGACACTTTGGCGGCTTCGGTGATGTGTGGCTGACATTGCTGTTTGAGGTGTGCGAGCCTTTCCTGGTAGTCTTCAAAGGTGGCGTTCAGTGTTTTCCTGATCCACTGGAACGCGTCCTCAACATTCCATTTCACAATTTTCCGGCTTTCGGACGACGCGTTTCGGGATTCGATCATCTTTTTGGCCGCTTCTGCATATTTGGACAGTTGTTTTCGCGCCTCTCCTGAAAATTTGGGTCTAAAGAGTCTGATGGGTATGTCGTTCATCATTTCGTTATACATAGAACGCGACACTTCTGGGAAGCAATCGCTTGGAATCAATGGATCGCATCCTTTGTCCACAACTTTCCTCTCCATAAGCCATCTGTTGAACGACTCTTTGGGCGCTTCAATGTTTTCTCTCGAGTGACACATTTCGTGGTACTGTTGACGCAGTTTTACCATATATGAGGCGCGAATGGACTCCACCTCTGGGTGCGGGTGAAAGACCAGACTTGGAGGTCTCTCCCAAATGACACAATTGGTGTTGACCTCCAAATCGAAAGGTCCACTCAAAACAAACTTTTTCATCGGCGGCTGAGAACCACTCAACGCGTCGTCCATTGAAAGAGATCTCTTATCACCTGTTCTTTGCGGCCAATGCGGGAAATTGACAGGTATTCCGGTGGGAGTGATTGGGTCTGTGGGTGTGGTGGGAACCGAAGACCCACTTATTCCTAAGGGATCAGTGATGGGGTCAAATCCGGCGCCCATTCGTGGCATATCCCAAAGGGATTCATTAGTGATCTTATTGAAGAAGTACTGTCTGCCCTCTCTCTTACTCCAAAACCTCCTCCAACCCGACTGTAACAGCTCTGGCGGCAAGTCATGGACTGGGTCTGAACTGGAGGCCGACTGAGGGGGCGATAGAAATGGTGCACAACTGCTGTTAGCGGTCGTGTGATTGGATGGCAATGAAGGCAGAGGTGGTATTGCTATTGACGGCAGACTCGCCGGTAATGACATTTGACGCGTGAGTTCGCCTTTCGATACATAACTGTTTACAGTTTTGTCGATATTATTGTCGTTTAGATTCTTGTGGTTCACAATTGGCTTCTCTTCTAATGAATTATTACTCAAATTCACAGAATCTTTAATCAAATTTTCGTCTATTTTTGTTGACATTGTTTGCATTGAGTCTTATTTTATTATTAATTATATAAACAATTAATTAATAAACTAATCATTTGTGAACTGAATTGAATGCAAAGTAAAAACAATTTGGTATTTGTTTGTATTAAAAGCCATATTATAATAGACTCTTCAGTTTGGCCGACATAAGTGGCGCTCTTTTTCTCATATTTGGTAAACAGAGAGCACGTGAACGAACATATTATTACACATTTAGCGTATATTTGAATGCAATACAAAACTAATGTAACTCTATGTGAAGTATAAAGCGCTAAAACTCTTGTCTTCACTCACATTATATTATATATTATTTGAATATATTGTTAATAAAGACCACAATTTCATTCATTTATTAGCAATTATTGTATTCTTCATCACTTTAATTATAGAAATACTGATTACATAACTATTAATAATATTAGAAAACTTTGTAAAACTTTAGACTTGTTTAATGACATTTAAAGAAATGATAGACTGATAGCCAACAGAATAGACGCCATTTCACAACAGCTTTACTCTCTCTTTACGAGACTCGAGACTCTACTGAATATTTTGCTATAAATTCTGTTTCGCTTTCTTTCTCGATGTTTTCAAGTCATGCGCA
>JAQGCH010002588.1:0-12311 GCA_034699485.1 Nanhermannia elegantula
TCAGAGCTACATTTCACGTACTTGTAATCTTGACTAAAACCTCTTGTGGTGTAACACCATTCTAGGCATTGAGTAATTGCATAACATCTAGACCAACAATATCCTTTATAATAACCATACTTATAGCCGATGACGCGATAGTCACCGCTGATGCAAACAATAAGTAAAGAAGTTAAAAATATTTAAATAAAATTGATTGCAAGTATCAATTTTAAAAATAATTTGAATAAATTGAACGATAGATTACGATCAGTTTATAGTGATTTATACTTTAAGTAGTTTTTTGGGTTTATATATTTTAGAAAAGATAATCTGCGTGAATAATACATAGGGAAAAATTTTCCCTTATTCCCAGCCCTAATCATGAGCAACATTTATGCTAATTAAAGCTTACAATTCAATTATCATTAATGTTGATAAGACTTCAAATTTTAATAAGAATTTCAATTTGATATCTTAGTCGTATATATTGTACAAAATTTAGAAAATATTAATCACTAATAAAATGCCTGATTTTTGATGTTATTAAGTTTTGCGATTATTTAATGAATCACTCAAAATATAATTAAAGTTTATGAGAGAATAAAAGCAATTTTTAAATCTGTAATTTATAAAGAATACATACATTGGTCGCTTTTAAAAATTATTGAGTGTTTATATTGTGTGAGCAAAAAACTATTTTATTATCAATTACTATAAAATAAACAAAATTGTTAAAAGATAAGTTAATTGCCGTAAAGAGCCCATATCAAGTTATTTTTACTGAGCTATCGATGCTATTTATCGCTATTTATTACTCGGAATGCAACTTCATTTTAAATTTTATTAACTATTTTTGACAAATACAAGTATAATGTTTTTACATTAGTTGTTATCGTGTGTTTACTGACTGTTATTTCATTTTGTTGCTTATTTGCTCAAAAGAGACAGATTTAAAGTTAATTTAAATGTGCTATCGATGCTATTTATTAAAGTAATGGTAAGCACTTTATTTAAATACATATAATAAACTCCAAGATTTGACAAAAAGAAAAGTGAATTAATGTCAATTTACATTAGTTGTCAGTCCCGTAAGTTTCGGGGAGAAAAAGGTTAAAGAGACTAAATTAAAATATTCATTGAAATTCACAGATTATCAAAAATGAATATTTTCAATGTTCATAAAATTTAAAGTTACAACATTGAGGTGGACTTAATTACTTTTAGTTAAGTAAAAATTGTAATGTTTTTAACATATATTCGTAGAATGTTTTAACTCTTATTGTGTGCAATCAATGTCCTGCTATAGAATTCTATTTTATTACTTATAAATGTAACTCAAAATTAATTAAATGCAATAAATGTTTGTGTAGACCTTCAATTCCAATAACTTTTATGTTCTCTAAAATACAGTATAATGTTTTATATCATCTGGAATAAGAACCTACAATTAATATATGCCAATTAAACTGTATGTTTTTCAATGTAACTTAATATGCATTTAAATGTTATAAAGTGGGTGTTTTTCGGATCTTATTAAAAGTCCGCAAAGTATTATTTTTTAGTGAAATGTAACAGAAATTTTGTGAGGAATTTTATGAATGTTACCGCTATTTTCTAATTTCAATGCAAAATTCCTTACACAGCTTCATAACAGAACACACAGTAATAAATGTGTAGTAATGCAATATTTAGCAAAACTTATTACTACACTAGCATTAAGTGTATAAATGCTGTAACAGGTATACATTGAAGTGTAACAGATATAAAAATCTCAACAGAAAATGTTTCAAATACTGGTATTATAATTGCTTATAAAACCTTTCTCTCTCACAGTCAATCTGGTGTTCATTTATGGTCATATATTTTTATATACATTTTAATGGTTCATATTTTCTGATATTAGTATTAATAAAATCTAAATTTGAGGCGAAAATAATAGGATAAGTTATCATTTGAACAATAGTTCATCAAAATCAATAAGACTTTTGGCAACACTGCAACAAAAAACTACATTTATTTGAAAATCTGATTATTTAGCGCTTGAGAGAGTGGAAACGATAGCTTTCTCTTATTCTCATGGGTTTGAATGAAACGCATTATGTTTTGATGTAGTTATTATTAAGTTACCTCACAATACGGTCTCAATCCTTAAATCTCCACTTTTAACATTTGTCTATGAGGTTTACTTTTTTATGGCAATTTGTGGACATAAAAAACATTTTAAGGAAATCCCTATTTTTATATTTTGAGTAAATTGAAAGTGATTTAAAGTGCTTTGTAGTGATTGCGAAAGAGTATTAAAGAAACATTTTCAAGCATTTTAAAAGCCATTTAAATTCCAAAGTTATATATTTTAAACTAATGGATATATAAATTTTATTTTTTAAATAATGTATTTTTCACTCTTTTAGACAAAGAAAATACTTCTTATAATTTTTTAATTATTAAAATTGTTTGATATATTGCTGGACTGAGCTTTGAGTTGCGCTGAGCTTATAAAAGCTGGAGGTTGAAGCTCGAGGTTGAAGCTCAAGATTTCTGACCGGTGCTATCGATCTCTCTTTGTGCGGTTTGACTGTTGTATATGTGGGACCGACCGACACTTGATTTCCTTCGGTAAGGGGGCCAAAGGTAAACATCGGTCTGATCTAGGAATTAAAAGTAGCAAAAGGGTGACCTTATATAAAAATTGTTTGACGCAAACTCATCCTTTACATATTTATATGAGCATACAAATCAAGAATAACTACATTTCTAATTCATTTTTTGCATACATTAGTTCTCTATTTTATGTTATTTTGAATTTTTTATTTAAAAAACATTCGATTTATTACTAATGAGATTGTTTACATTTTACATGAATTTGTTTTAAGCTTTTCTATTCTGTTTCTATTTATCTAAATATTTATTAGACTTATATAATAATTATACAAACGTTAATCTTGAAAAGTTTAATCTTTCAATATTCTATAAAGGGAGATCTCTCAATTGCCGCTCTCTTATAGATTTTAATGGTATATCATGTTGAAGTACAATGAAAGTTAAGGTGATTTATAAGAAAAATTTGTGTTGACGCATCGTTAATTATTAGCTATTTCATTTTTTAAAATTTATTATTAATTGCAATACTCTAAATAACTCCCGATTGGTCTAACCAATTGTCACAAGTCATACCTTGATAAATTCAGCTCATCATACTGAGTAAATTGATACCACACTTAACCAGATCCGACCCGAACCTGGTCACGACTGACCAACTCCCGACGGGGATCTGGTCAAGTGTGGTATCAATTTACTCAGGATGATAAGCTGAATCCATCAAGGTATGACTTGTGACAATTGGTCAGACCCTTCAGGAGTTATTCAATATATTGCAGTTAATAATAAGTTTTTAAAAATGAAATAGCTAAAAATTAAGGAGGCGTTTGCCCAAATTTTTATCATAGAAATACTTGATATAAATTATGCTTCCAAATGGTGTGGACTTAAAATCTGGATTAGACCTACACCAAAGATACTTCCCTTCTAAGTGAACAATATTATGACTTCAATAACTACTGCACTATTATTTAATAATCAGTAGTAATAACATTTATTATTAATAAACTAATGGTTTTACAGTAAAATTTAAATATGAGCCTAATTGAAGATAAAGTTCAACAATAACATAATTATGTTTTTAAGTTCTTCATAGAAACGTAATTTCATAGAAACCAGAATATAGAATATTCTTTGAAAAACACATAAAAGTTTGAGTTAATGTAAAACATTTTTAATCTAACAATGAATTGGTTTAAAGAGAGTCCAAAAATGATTAAAAATATTAAAAATATCACAACTAATCCGAATATTCCTTTGATTATCTGGTACTATAAGATACTTGGTATCACATTCGGTGGTTTTTCTGTGGGAAGTGATGGGAAGCTTAAGACAAACAAATATCTCAAAATGTTTGGATATATTTACGCTTTTGTCGCAACAATTTTGATAATGACTGGCATGAGTTTTGTCGATAATTCAAAAGCTTTTCAGAAGCTTTACAACAATGGTCTCGTTTTCCTCTATAACCTGTTGAAGTTATCCGTATTACATCTTACTATTGTTTTAATGATTAATCTATGGTTTCTTCAGCACAAAGGTATGGAATTACTGATAGTTCTACAAAAATATTTGTCATTCAAGACTAATAACAGATATCTTAAACTGTTTAACTTTATTTCTTTGGGTCAATTATTCATACTTATAATTCTTTGTATTTTTGAAACAACACAACGCGAGATAACCTTTGAAAATATAGTGTATAACTGTTTTCTCCTATTCTACTGTTATCCTATTTTTTGGGCCATTCCATTGATAACTTGGTTCATATCTATTCTGGTTAGGGATCATTTGGTAAACCATTTCTTAAATTTTCATAAATTAAAAGCTAAATTTGAGTTCATTTCATGTCAATTAATTAATTTATAACTTTTAAGATTATACCATAATCTTAAAAGTTATAAATTAATGGTATGGTATGGTATATATGGTAATCATTATACCATATAATACCATATATAGGGTCCGTCAATATTTCAAACTCTGTGTCGCATGAGATTTGCAGAGCAGACACATTAGAGACAATCGTTTTGAATATAATTTATAAAATTGATTGAAAATACTTTTAAATGAATGTCTCTTTTTTAATAATTAATTTGAACTTAAATTAATTTTAATGGTTTAATACTTTTGTTAATTTGATGTGAATGTCATGAAAATTAGTGTTAGAGTTAAGTACCATCTGATTACAAATCTGATTACAGGAAACTCTTCGCAAAACTTTAAGCCAAGAAAACCGTTCATCAGAAATGATAGCCTCAGTTCGACAATCTTTTATAGAAACGCGTTTAACTATTTATAAATTGGATAACACTTTGTCTTTCATTATGTTAATCAGTATAATAAATGGAATGTATGCGGTTATGATTCAAATCTATGTTTTAATAATGTATTATAAACATGAAGTCGTACAAGAAATCAGCGGAACTCTACTCTCCGGCAGTATTTCAAATGCCATTAAATTGATCGGCAATTGTCTGATCTGTGGTTTAGTTAGAGAAGAATCAGACCAACTGTTGTCCTGTTTGGACAATATTTCAGCTAAAGATAAGTCTGTTTTCAAAGAAGCGCTACTTTTCATGTCTATCAGCAAAGACTTGAAGTTTGGTTTCACTATCTCTGGGTTTATGCCTTTGAGAAAAACTACATTGACTTCAGTGAGATTTAATTGACCGAAATATTGTTTACTCGAACTTTAATTTGAATTAACTTTCTTACAGATACTCAGCTTTATCTTGACCTATAGTATTATTTTATTACAAACTGGACCTAAAGATTGATTCAATTCATATAAATTGGTCACAAAAGTAATTTTCTGTAATTATTTAAGTGTTGTGTTTAATTCTATTTTTAAGTCTATTTCAAGTAATAATGATTCTCATTGTGTTCGAAAAATATTATTTATCGAAATAACAATAAAATTAATTATACAATTGAATTAATAATCGAGTTTATAATATGGCAAAATATTTTTCAGTGAATAAGATAAAAAATATATGAATTTCATATAAGATCTGATATAACATTTGTAAAAGCATTTCATAATCTTCAATTTGACTCCGGTCTCATATAATTCTGATGAATAAACGGGAGGCTGTACTCAATTAAATTTTCGTAATTTTCACATTTGATGCGCTGCCTCACACAAGTTAATTGATTCTAATCAGTTTGTATTGATTAGAATTACAAAATTTTCATAAAATTTTGCGGTAAGAATTTACCATGTTAAATATTAAGCATAATATAGTATATCGACAACACTTTGTGAAAAATTTTTCCTCAAACTGTAGTTTACCCAAATATTTTTTATCAAAATTGATCAAAGTTTAGACGCTTAAAATAGCTAAAACCCTCCGTTGAAGGTTTTGACACATGCGAGCGCGCACATCACTTTATTCTTGGCCCTCGAGATGCATCCTATGGTTTAATGTGGCCCTTGAGTCAAAATAGTTTGGGCCACTATGGTTTATAGAACAATTTACACTCACTTTTATATATTGCTCATCAAAAATATATGGCATAAAATTTATTCAATTATTGATTAAATAGATTTCGCAATGTTTGTTGCCATCAATTTTTTTCAATTAATTGAAAAAATAATAATTGTAATACATTGTAATATATTTTAATTGTGATACAAATAGAAACATTTGTTCTCTTCTTATAATTCAACAAAACTTAATTTGATTCCAATGAACACTCACTTCATAAAACATACCGAAAAATTGAAACATTTAAGTTAGATATCTATGGACTCATTTATAATGTGAGCGGAACTCTGGCATGTGGTTTGGTTTGTTTTCTATTTCTTTAAAAATGGTTATTATAATATACCAAAAGATTACACTTTATTTGAATTTGTTTTATAGGTATTTGTTTCAAATATAATGTATTCAGACATTCCGCTAAATTATTTGTGATTAACACAGAATTTCTAAACTAACTTATGTACCTTATTATTAAACAGGGTGACCAGGCGTCCAGGATTTGGGTTATTTAAAAAAATGCAGTGCTTGGTCCCTCCTTTGTGTTTTTCTCAATATAAAAATTTTCAAAAAAATTATGCTTTGGTCCCTCCTTTGATTTTATAATCTGTCCAGGTATGAGTTTTACAAAAAAATGGTCACCCTGTTATTAAACGAGAATTGACTGCTCATAAACAGCGCTCACTAATTGTGTCTTCGCTTTTCACCAGAGCTTGTGGTGTAAAACAACACGAGTCAATGTAAAGTTTCATAGACAGTCAACGTCGTGCTCAGCTCTGCTTTTCACTACTTTATGCCTTTTCATAAATTATGAATTTTTGTATTCGTTTTAATACAGATTTTCTCAGTTTTTCATTTTTAAAATTTAAAGCAATCTTATTTAGAAGTTTGTATTAATAATAACATAGAAATCATAAATGAAAGGCTAGTCAAACAGTTCCTATTGTCAGTCCAATTGGCATCAGGCCCAGGGGTCGTCCTCGGAGAAGATGGAAGGACCACATGTCCCATATCTGTTCTGAGAGACTTTCCCTGAAACCCGGGCCGATATAATATACGCGGCGGAAGATCGCGATCAAAGGTGTGGACACCTTCGGGGTTTAATTCCGCGATTTTAACAGAAAAAGGGGCCCAAAAATGAATGAATAAAAATCATAAAAATGAACCGTTTGTGTTCATTTAAATGCTTACACATAACGTTACCCAAAAGTCATTCACGCATTTTGACGAAACTGTGAAAATAGTGAAAAAGATTTACTAATAAAATAATAATTTTCAACTTAAAAATGTGCTCACATTGAGGTTCTCGGGAAAGTTTCTTCACTAAATATATGAATGTATTTTTAATAACTATATATATGAATAGATCATCGTATTTATGATGTAATCGACAAATGTCTTAATAAATAACAAATAATAAACTTTTTATTCACATAAATATCGATTTGTTTTGTATGAAAAGAAACAGTATTTGAAATATAAATCAGTATTTTATTGATTATTCACTTCTCATAACATTTATTAATTGTAATAAATATTAATTAAATAATAAATGGAAAACATTAATAATGACTGCAATTGAAAGAAAACACAAATTATTATGTTATGAACGAGTGGTCAACAGTTACCGATATCAGTGTCCGACCCGAGGCTGTGATGGCAGCGGACATGCGGTCAGACCCGAGAAATACAAATATCACACCACTCGTTATGGATGTCCTTTAAGAAGACATCACAACAATAGAAACACATTTGCTGTGAAACAGACGAAGAGAAACACATCGAAGACTATAGTCGTGGAAGTGATTGTTCCGAAAGGTATTCATTCTGTTTGTCATTTGGATGTCAAAGGTTTGGCTGAAGTGAGTGTTGTTTTATTGAAAGCCATTCAAAGCTATCGTAATATTAAAGACATTGATGTCATTCAATCAAAAACTTTTCGTTTCAAATAATTATAGTTTGAATCAAAAATTGAGTTAATTATTAAAAGTTTGCAAATTCATTGAATTTTGTTTAATATAAATCAATATTAATTACATTGTATTATATATAATATCACTTAATGTTTAGTTTCATTTAATGTATAAATAATGTTAAATAAAAATATTTAATATATTTTCTCGTTTAAAATGAAGTGATGTGTCATTTGTTATAAAGTGATATTCAGAGCAGTGACGAATCCAATATACAGTAAAACCTGTCAAAGTTGGGCAAACAGTTAAGTCCTTTTAGCAAAATATTAATTGGTTTTTCCTTTATATATTTTGCAAAAAGGACTTAACTGTTTGCCCAACTTTGACAGGTTTTACAGTATAGTCTAATAATTTGTAAGCCTATTAATCCTGAACATACTATAAATGTTAAGAATACAGTGCAAAGAGCTGGTGATGTGGTATCAAAATCGGAATCTTAATAAAAAATATTCAATCTTTAAAAAAATACAATTGTATGATAAGCTCATGAAATATAAGAGATAAGCAATAAGTGTACAGTACTTTAATGTAATATCAAATGCATGCAATTAATTGTTTATTTTAAAGCTTATTTTTTTATAGTGTCGGATATGCGTAGCTCTGAGGCCGGTGTCGTCGGTCACGTTTAGCACCACTTTAGGCAACTCTTAATAAGTACATTAATAAATGAAACACTTTTAGTTATGACAACTCTTTATTAATTATATGGTCCTATGGCCTCACGTGCACTTAAGGGCACCATATAATCAAATTATAGTATAGTGAATACATGGGTAGTGGTAGTCAGGTGTGAACTGTAGCTTGTATTGAACATTAGGTTAGAACTTATAATAACTTATTAATAGTGTTATTTCTAAATGAATTCTTGATATGATGTGGTTTATGACGATATGAATTAGCGTTTGCCAAATCTTCCTTCACTTTCAGCATATTTATCAATTTTTTCGGGACATTCCGGGACAAAAATATTAAGGAACTTTTTAGCGAAGCATATAATGAGGGTTCTATCACTTGCCGTATGCATTATTTATTTAATTATAGTTAGGGTTTATTTACTGATTCTAATTGTCTTGGGTTTTAAAATCACTTTAAAAGTTTTTAACAGTATCTTATCCACAAATAATATTCAAAAATATACGTTAGTTTATAATTATAAAGTAAATCCTTAATGTTTAACATTTAATCATATTTTTCATTTCATATAATGGATAAATTCAAAATTCTATAATCAATTCTCTAAAAATTTCATATATACTATTCCGGGACAAACATGGAAAGACACATTGCTTCGACCGGGACGGTATCGAGACATTTGATGGCCTCCCTTTTGATCGCCAATAAGAAAAGAGTATTAAAAATAGATGGTGCATAATTAAATTAAGGTTAAGTTAGTTTAGGTTGGTTTAGCTTAGGTTAGGTTATGTTTTGTTAACTATTTTTGATAATATTTTCTTATTGGTGATCAAATGATCCTAAACTGACCGGACACAGAGGTCGATTCCGGTATTGTCCCGGCCATTCCGGTATGGTCGGCAACGCTAATATGAATCAAGAATCTCAATTACGAAATGTAAAATATGTTACTTTCAATTCAAGTGAAATTTTGGGTACAGGTTAAACAGTCTTAGCCTAGAACCTGAGCCTGGTAAGCCTAGGGTCAAAAATTTTAGAGACTAGAGCCTGAGCCTCAGGCTCAAAAAGGGCTCACGAGCCAAGCCTCGAGCCTATAGTTGTTCATCATTATTGATTACAATTTGAAACTCATGTTTTATATTTGATATAATTTTGAGTGATATAAGAATTTTGATTCAATTTGTAAGGAATTTAAAACATATTATTGTCAAATGAAAGAAAAGTTTTGTAACTGTCTGTTAAAGAACTTGCTTACAAAGTATATATCTTTATAAAAATGTAACACATTTTTCTGAATTAGTACCTGTATATTATTTATTAATCATTCATTTCAGGTAAAAGTTATCTTAACTTTGATTTTCAATTTCTTTAACATTCATTCTATGATTGAATTTTTTTAATAATATTGCAAATGCTATAAAACAGGAATCAAATACATATTTTATAAGGAAATTAAAAAACTAATACAATACAAAAATAAATTGAAATAAGTTTTATGACGATTTCTATGCGTTTATTTTAAATAAATTTAGTGAAAAAACATTTATCTAATTATTTACGTCATTCATATCATAGAGAATATTGAAGTATGAAATGCAAAATGTTAACGAAAACCTTGAAAATCAAATTCATATATTTTTATATAATTATACAAATTTTTTATTAACCGAATACTAAACACAAATAATAGGAAAATTGAAAGTATTAGCATAACGTCAATAATTAAGGCAAAGAGTTTTGAACTCAAGTCATCGGTTTTTTCCAGATTTGCATTAAATTATGTTATACTTTAATATTTGTTTTGGTCAAGTTTTATATGCTTTTGATTTTGAGGCATTAGCTTAAAATGCATTCCATGCTTCATATAATTGATTTGATGTACCGATATTTTTATTTGAAGAAATCGATCGACTAAAAAATTTTATACACCTAAGTAAGTTTGTATATTACAGTATATAATTATCGGTGATTTAAGAGCTTTTAAGTATATATGCATATTATTTACTGTATACTTGAAGGCTATGTGTTATTACGTATTAACTTTATATCAACAAATAGACAAACGTATGTTTTTCTCAACAAAAAGTCCTCCGGCTTTCGGCCACCGAAATGATTGATTCTTACAAAGCTATAAATTATTATAAATATTATATACTTTGTAAGAAAGAATCATTTTTGAAGCCGAAAGCCGGAGAATTATTTGTTGAGAAATGCATACAAAAAATATTTCATCAAATTTAACTATTATTACGAAATAATACGAAAATCTTATTACGAACTTATGTGCTAATTAAATAATAATAATTACAATAAAATTTTCTCTAATGAAAACTTTTTATTATAAAAAACAAAAAATATAATTAATTGTTACAGCTTTCAACTTGAGGCTGAAGTGTTCCACAGGGAATATAAGGAAATATATATAAGGCGTAATACTAGTAAACATAACATTTCAAAATATATTACAAAATAGAACTTAATGGAGTTGCCCAACAAAAGCAACTGCTGCTTATTATAACTTTTGCCTAACTTTTACTAATTTGTATGATAAAAGACTGAGGAATAACAATTTTTAATTTAAATAAATACGTTGAGGTAAAGCTTATTTATTTGTTAAATCAATATTATTTAAGTTCATAGTATTCAAATAATTGAGTGTCATTTTTTATATTGCTCTGAACTTTTTCACTTAACATTCATCTTTTTTTTATTGGTTAGCAGAGGAGGTTTATTTGTAGTAAATCTAATGCCAAAATGTATTCCCTGATCCCAGAAAATGCAGTGATAAATAGAGATGCATATGAAAGAAACATAAAAATCATAATATTTAAACTATAAGTAATGAGTATTACTAGTTAGTAATCACTCTTTATTAATAATTTTCAAATCCGTATGAATCGGCATCATTTCCTTGAAGATGAATACTGATAACGGATTAACTATTTTGCGTTTAGTTGTAAAAATGTGGTGTTGACTGCTGTTGTTTGGTTCGTTGAGCTTAATTGCAAAATTAAACTAAATTATAATGTTAAGCCTATCTTTTTAATATAGCATATTAATTTATATAATTTAAAAACTATTTACTTGCTATAAAGTGCTATAAATCACTATTTTATAATTTTTCGGAATTCCCAAATTTATTCGTATAGATAATTCATTTACTACACTTTAAATTTATGTTTTTCAAGGTTAGTTATGATTTGCCCAAGGGTAGTATTGCAATATTTCCTTACGGTTCCTAATATTTACTGATACGGATATTATGTTATTTTATTCTAAAATATTAAAAGAACTTATATAAATTATAACTGTGTTATGATGATGACACTCAATAATATAACACTAAAGATATTTGTAGAATTGACTCATTCAATAAGTATTTTTAATAAGATTTTTTTGTAAGTTCTGCAATTGTAATATATTTAATAATCTAAAGAAGTTTTATATTTTTAGCTCATATTGTGTAACAATTGAAACTTATGCTCTTCAAATGTTTGTCTGTCTGTCTGTCTGTCCCCCAAATATTATAAAAATGATTGAATGAAGATTATAACAATCATTTATATCAAACAATGAGAGTTATAGCAGTGACTTATCAAACAATAATATGAAATATAGGAGAAGTACAAGTATTTAGACA
>JAQGCH010002589.1:0-12311 GCA_034699485.1 Nanhermannia elegantula
ATCAAAAGTCGTTTAGCCTCAATAGGCTCTTATTAAATCGATGCCATACACCATATCATATCATTATTAATATTCACTAATATTTTAAGGTTTGTATATTCTATGCATAATATATTTTTTATGTTCACTATATATAAAACTTTTATCATGAGATACAAACCACTCTATTTTGAATTTATTGAATAGATTTAGCCTAAGTATGAGTCAATATATCGCTGCGAAATGTGAATTATTATATCTCCAGTTTTCCAACTTAATTATGTTTCATACGAATGAATTGTGAAATTTCATTATATTTCACATTTATTGATGTTTTGTTTTAATAATAACCTAATAGTTAGATAGCTCTTCTACCTGTACTGTTAGATTATAAGTACCATAAGTACATGTCCAGCAAAGTGAAACTGAGTATACATATAATTAACTCTGTTTCGAAAATTAGAAAATTGCCGTTTTTTATAGATTTACATAAAAGTTTGGAATCCATTTATTTTAATCAATTTATAAAATGTTAAGTTTGCTGATAACAGCTTCTGTTCTTCAGTGATGTAAAGGTTAAGTGTAGATCGGAAGTGTAGGCACTAGAAAAACATTTATTTAGAATTTCGAGATTTATTTTTAAATTGAAAATATAAATGCGAATAAATATAGAGAGGAGTGAAAGAGAATTACTATAAGAGATCAGATCGATATTCAATAGAAGTTCTCGCCCACTGTTCATTAATTTGGTCTCACATAACCTCAAAATCTTGGCTGTACCGCATCGATTACATTTTTGAATAGTATAAAACTATTTTTCATTTTAAATATCGAATTATGACATATATTATATCAGTACTGTATAAGTTATATCTTTATAAAGTGATTTTTTAAATATAATATTAGACTAAACAAAGGGAAATATCATAATATATTATGTCTCATGTGCTTTATTTAGTTATTAAATAAAATAACTTCGAATGTTGATTATAATAATGAAATGGGTTTCAGTATAATTATCTAATTATTTTCTGCTTAATTAGACTCAATTAATACAACAGTCCATTGATTAGTCATATGAGACGAACAGTTGATACCTGTATACCGCTATATACTAATAAGCGTTTGCTTCACTCAATCTTTTCTATTTATATATCTATATATAAATATATAAATTACCCTTTATGGTGATGAATCTGAAAAATTCACTTTAGTTCATACCTTCCTTTATAAAACAAGTTATATCTGTTATCATTGATAGTCGTATTGGTTAGTCGTGAACTTATGAGTAAAGATGTTCCAAGCGTAATTACAGATTTTTAGGCAGGGGTGCGTAAAATTCTGTAAAATAATGTAAAAATCTTTTGTTTTTTTTGCAAAAATCCTTAAATTTTTTGAAATTAAAAAAAATTTTGCATTTATTTATTGAAATTGTAAATACATTTGCGTCTGCTCTATCATCAGTTGAACGTATTTATTTGATCAGGGAAATTATTCACTAAAAGGATCGCAATAGGATTCTTAATTCAAAAGTTGGAAAGATTTAGCTCTACAGTAGTAATTTAATTCATAAAATTAAAATTATCAAGCTCAATCCAATTTTGATGAAGGCTTAATGTAGATCAACATGATTACGAGGGTATCCATATAATTGATTTTGATTTATAAATTCATTTCAATGAGTAAAAAGATTTTTACAGAGTTTTACGTAATTTTATATAAAATTACACCCCAAAAAGATCTTTACGTAAAATTCCCAACCCTACTTATGAGATAACTGTTTTATAAAAGGTGGTATTAACTGACATGAATTTTTAAGAATCATTGCCATTTGTAAATATTTTGGCATATTCTGGAAAATATCTTTATAAGAATACCTTTAAACTCTTTATTAAGTAAAAAGCAGAGAAATATAAGATACAGAAAAATAATATCTTAAAAGAGGACTTTGCGTGTGTGTGCAGTCACCGATTCCAAAAAATATTTTTAGTGCACAATTGTTATGCCATACGAGCCATACCATAACTAAAAATTAATTTTAAAAAATGCTGACCGCCAAAGCGTCATAGATATCATATCAGATTTTCTATTGAAAGCATTCAATTCAATTTACAGTATATTAAATTTTTTATACGAGTTTTAAAATCTCAGAAATCAAAATCAGAAAAATCTAAATTCGAATTAAAGTTGTCTTTATTCGGAAATTTCGAAAATATAAATATATTTTGACTCACAAGTCAGATAAGGCGTCATCCATAAATTATGTTACGCTGATTAGGGTGGGTAGGGGTCAAGCTATAATATAATCAAAGCGTAACATATGGGGGTAGGGGTTAAAGTGATTGAGAACGTTTCACTTTTATTTATAGGTGTATTAATTTTCATGTTATTTTTCCGAAAAATTTGGCTCGCAAGTAGTTTTTAAAATCATTTTGGCTCAAAGTTGTTTCTGACCCCCACTTGATAAGTAATGTTATTTTTTGCAAAATTTATATTAAATTTTATGAAATTGAAAGATCGTATAGACCCAAAAATTGATCGATGATTGATCGTGAAGTTCCAAAACACTACACTCACAACCCTAGTGACTACACATTCGTAAAGTATACTTTTTAGTTATAAATTATTTTTGTAAAAAGATTTTGTTAAAATTAAATGTGGATTATTCGAGAATGATTAGCCTTAAGTAGTGATGTATCAGTTCCTGGAACTCTAACTAAATTTTGAACTGATACAAGACTAGTCTTAATCCTCATCCATAGATAGTCTGAATTCTCAAAATTCTAAACTCAAATCATATATTTTTCCAAAAGTTATTGCATTCTATTGTAATAGAAAATTAAAACTTATTTTCATATATGATTTGCAATAAAAAATACCTTAGAGATTATACAGTGTTAATATTAAGAGAACCATTTATAAGTTTATATTCGAACTTTTTAAGTTAACATTTGAATTAACTTTAATTTCTTAACTAAAATAAAGACGAAGAACTTAAATCAGTTCTTAAAATAAGTTTTTAAAATCTACTTTTGAAGGCAATGATTGCAAGAATTTTCCACTTTTTAAGTGAAAGCGTAAGTGATTTAAGGGAATCAAAATATTCTAATTTATTATATCAATTTACGAGTTACTTACGGTTAAATATCAGAAAATAGTATAAGTTGCGAAGCAACTGGAGTGCCTTTCGCTTATTTTTAATCAACATTTTTTACTCTTTTAAAATGTGTAATCATTTTATTTGTAACTTTTAAAACTCAAATAAAACTTTAACTAAAATTAATTATTTTTTGATAAATAACTTGAGCTAAAGCTAAAATTAGTTCAAAAAATTTGAAGAAAAATTGTCTAATTTATAGACGTATCTGAAGTCCTTTTGATTTGAAAGGTATTCACAGATGTAAGTCACTTATGCATTGCTGTTTCATTTGTTTACTTACATAGTATTTTGGGTCAGATTAAGGTCAACCTCACTTATTTGAAGCCAGAGTTTGTTGTCTTTATTTTGAGTGAAATTCCTGATACTATTTATTATCGGAAGACTTTGGGAACACCCTATACAGTAGGCAATAAAATAATTAAAAATTGATAAAATGTTTTGAGTTCGCGATACAACGATAGTGGAAAATAGTTTATATTTGGAATTGATATAAATAGTACTTTACTTTTACTTTACGCCTAACAATAAAATGAAGCTTTAGTTACTTGTTCTACACAAATAAATTCATTACATTTGACTAAATAAAGGTATATTTAGATAATGAACAAGTTGTCCGCCTAGTTATTCAAATTAATTTTCTACAAACTCAAAACAACTACATTTAAATTATTAGCAGTGATATAATTAATCGTATAAATCGATGCATTTCTAAGATAGATTAGAAAAGTAATGGATTTTTAACGACAGATATGACGCTTATTATTGCATTTGACTATATTTAGTCTTATTAAACAACGATTTTTTGTATTTGAGACATTTGAGGCAACTCTTCATTAATTATTTGATAGACTAATAGTATGCTTGAGATGAGTTACATTATAGACTATTGCATAATAATATTAATTTATTTACACATTATGACTCTGTTCTGTAATATATACTACTCATATACCTTACATGATTACTTAGGGATGCACTCAATTAATGAAACAATTGAAGCGCAATGGCTTTGCTGTAGAGAAGCATTACCTTACAAACTATAAGTATTAGATTCGCGAATAGACGACTACTTTGATTTGTTCCCAACTTTTATTATGAACGCTTGAGTGTACATCTCTTGATTCTGTATTATAGCTGAACATATCTATTACTGTTACTATGACGGCTCGCTCTAACTTACAGAATCCAAGCCTACAGATACTGATATACTGTAACTATTATCTGTGCAAAACGCGAGAGTTGAATGAGTTTCCCTTATTTTAATCCCTAAAACATGACTAACCTTTGTACAACTTTGTACTATACAGTACAACCACCGTATATGATGTTAATCCCACCAAAATCAGCCAAAACTTGATTTTCTTTTCCACAATCGCATAACTGTATATGATTTACAACAAAGTACTATTGTTAAGGCTTTGGATTGTATTATCTGTACAAAAGGCAAGTATTAAAATGTAAGGCCTTTAGGAATGATTACACACCAATTAAAAGGTGAGATCCTATATAACTTATATTTACTACAATTGATATGAAAGCAAAAAAGTTTTCATTTCATTATTTTAACTTTAATATAACTTTTTAATATCTATAGATTTAAATGATTGATATTTTTAAAACTTTGAATAATTGAATAGAATTTGAAAAATGGTTTGCAGTGAAACGAGTATTGAGTCTTATATGGTGCGAAGGCCTTTATGTGAAAGCAGCTCTAAAAGGTTTAGTACTGTCTTTAAAATATTTACAATTGAATTTTATTACAGTAAAAAGTGTGGTATTGTTGGCTGAATCTTATTTGAGGACTAATAGCCCCTTATGCCTGCTTATAGGTTATTATAGCGCTTATATGCCGCTAAAATCTGGTATGAAATATCGCATGAGGACAGCCACAAAAAGTGCAGAAGCAGGTGCGTCAAATTGTTGTATGTCCTATTATTGAAGACATAAGCGAACTTCAAAGCTGAGACTCTCAAGTACTGTATACATGTCTCTCAACTACATCTTTAATTGCTTATTGCTTTTCAACAGTTCGTTCGTATAAATCTGATTCAACATATATATAACTTTGCTTAGTTTTGATCGAATATTATTATTATTATTACAGTATTAGTGAATACAGGTTATGCTCAACTCAGTTTCCGCTTCGTTACATATAAGTGAATTTTGTGAAGCGCATCAACATTTATTTGCAGTGATGCAGTTATTGGGCGCTCTTCTCTTCCCTCTTTCTTCTATTGAATAATGCATTCAACTAGTTTTTGCACTACTACCAGAACTTTTTTTTATTTATATGATGTGATGTATGCACTAATTTTATGACAAAATCGAGTGAATCTACTTCAGCCGTGATATTTTTTTTTGTTTGTTTCGATGCAAATGATGATTGTGTTAGTCGTTCGCATTACAATAATTTTCTACAGAATCATTATATAAGTGCAGAATATACACATATATGTTTATAGCATTATAAGTTTACATACTGCATATATTGTATATTTTATACTGTAATAATACAATAAAATAAAGTTATGTAAATGCTTAATTAACTTCTCTATAAGTTCTTATAGCATATAATTTTGTCATCTCATTCGCAATCCAATGACATTTTACTTTAGTTTTTCTTACAACAGCTTAAAAAGGACTTTTCGGGATCAAAACTAGTAAAACTTGTAATAGAACATCTAAATTCTAAAACTTTTCTTAAATTTTTTCTGTAATACATACAAAACAAGAAATCCTTAAGCATCCAACAATGCAAGTATTTTCGGACACATTAGTTTTTCTTAAAACCTCAAATCATTATAAAGTAATTGGCAATTACTAATTGATATTCATTTAAATGATATACTTATAGCATTAGAAAAAGTGACGAAATCAAAGTTTTCTGAGCTAAATGTTATTATTATCTGATTATTATAACTTATCTTATATTTGCAGAAATTATCCCATTTTTTAGTTTCTTAAAATTCAAATGAGAATTTTATATTTTCATATTTATAATTCTAATGCAGGGTTAAGCAAATTGTAGAGCTTTGGGGTTGTATTGTATAGTTGATGAGTAAGTTTTTCGACGTAAACCAATTTCACCAAATATTGGCGACGAATCCAAAAAATTTTATTGGGCCCGACACCATATCACGCAGAATAAATCAAAAAATAATCTTTTTTTTGTTGAAATATTATAAGTTTAAGGGTTTATTTAGGATTTTTTCAATCTTTTGTAAATTTTATTCGATATATTTGTTCGCTTTCCATATTTTTTTATAAAATTAAAGCTTGAAGTTGAAATCAATTTGGGGACAAAACACTAGTTTTGACTAAAACTAGATATATTTGATGAAATTCATAAACAAATAATATAATTTCATTTAATTAAAATCACAACAAAGGTGAATTATATTTTAAGTAAAAAATTATAAATCATAAATTTTAATGAATGATTTGAACAAAGAATATGATGTAAAATATGCTAAAATGAATTATTTCCTCAAAATAAATGAATCAAAAATAAGCTCCATTTTCTGCATTTAAAAGCATTGCAGAAATTAATCTTTACTTTATTTAATATATGATATATTACACCTTTAGTTCATTCTATTTCCTTAACAAAAGAAAACATTAAATACAATATTTGCTAAATCTAGAGAAGCTTAATATAACAATAAATTTTAAATTTAGTGCAATACTTGAAATGTTAAACAAATAAATTATTTTAAGAGTTTTATATAATTAAATTGCTGATAGAGCTGAGAGACAAACAATTTTTTGATTAGTTATTTCAATTTTGTTGATAACCTAACTTGAAGAAAATACTCCAATTAAATAATATGTTTACAAGATTTAAAAATTTAGAATGTTTAAGATTTTGACAAAATGAAAACGAGGAGATACTAGTTTACTGTATGATATGCTCAACTTTACTTTAAATCTATTACTCTTTAGAAAACTTATTAAAAACTAATTAATTATTCCAATGTTTGATTCAATTTAATTGTAACTTAAATATTAATTAATAATAGAATTTGAAGAACTCTACCATAAGCACCAAATAATTAAATTTTTAAATCTTAAACAAAAGGTAAAAAATCTAATTTTAGCATTTTTTTAAAGTATATATTTTTGGAACGCATTTACTTTCTTCCAGTTGAGAAATCAGTAAAATCTGCGTTTGCTTGATATGAGTCTAATCTATAGTTCGCCGTGTTTTGAGAGTAGGTCTGGCATTAATTCTTCTTTTGAAGAGCTCATTGCCTCTATGAGCCGATTAATATGATGTCAATAGACACTCTTGTACTACACATCGGTAGACGAAAATCACTTCTATTCGGCGATCACTTTTCAACTGCATTAGTTGATTAACATCTAAAAGCATTTCATTAAGCAAGCAAACGACTTAATTGAAAAAATTGAATCCTCTTTCGCTTTTTCGACTTCTTGTGTGTGCCCTTACTGTATACCAACTAAACCGGTCTTATTTGTTTACTTTTTACTTTGTTTGTAAGGGAAAATTGATAAGAATGAATAGAAGTTTCATTTTAAAAGCAAACACTTGTTTTTTAAAAAGCAAGTAATAGTTTTTTCGAGTTATTCTTTAGCAAAGTTATTATCACTATTGAGGATTACTAACAGATTTTTATGAATTAAATATCCGGCGGCGGCTCAAATTTAGAAATGAAATTTTTTTAGAGCTTTCACTGGAAGCTAACATTACAAAAAGTGAATTATAAATTTTCTATTATTCATCCAAACTTATAGTAAAAATAAATGATAAAAAATCATTTTCATTGTATGATAACATCTTTTTAAGTTACACACATTATACCAATTCTAAGGACGATAATGCTGTGCGCACTATATTCATAGATTTTCATCCCTAACAGGACTCATAATAGGCCCCATTGAGACCATAATTTGGTTATAACGAGACAAATAGGTCATAAACATTTCCTAATAAGCATATAAGTGTCACTCTTGTTAGTTATATCATTATTAGGATAGGTTTAATATTACACACAACGCTCGCCAAACAATTTGTGATGAAGTTTTTTGGGCACCGAAAACGCTTATTAACTATAAAATGAAGAATAGGATCAAACTTGACTACACTGTTGCCTCCGCTTTAGTAACAATGAATCTTTTTTATATTTTTTTCCTTCCCTTCTTTGCCTTTTACGGCATTCAATTTTATATTGTATATGAATATTGAAACTTTATTACTGGTATATAATATGCGTTATATGCGTAACCACTCATCCGCATTTGTCCCTCTATTCGTTATAAACTAGTCAACCAATAGTCAGATAATTTTGTTTTGATGTGATTTCTCACTTCTTTTACAATTACATTTTTTGATGGATCTCTCTTTAGAGCCCATAACAGCTGCACAATTCAATGAAAGACTATCGGTTCCATATAATATACTCTTACGGTATTGTCAAACATATTGGTCTGTTGCATACATTGCGTAATGATTTCTTTTAATTCACGCTATCGATGACACTTCAAAATTTTTTACTTTATAGTTTCAACTCATTTTGTCGCTTACCATCTGCTCTTTCCTTAATAAGTGTGCGAATACATACAAATATGAACGAATCAAATTTAAATTAAGTTCGGAAATGGAGTTTATTACATAATTTTATATTCAAATTTTTATAATAATCATAAAATAAGTGTTGTGACTAATTTTCGCTTAAGTATTACAAACAAATTAATTTTATTCATTTGAAAATAAAAATATTTTTTCTATTCTAAGTGAACTGTTTCTACTTAAAGTAGTGGTTTATGACTTATTTATGATAGCGATGGCATTTCTATATTGTATCTCAGAATAGATTCAAAACTTTAGAATAAATAACATCCTTTTCATCATTGACATTGAGCTTTCTGTATAGTTGTAAACATTTTTATGTAATAGCTTAAGGTTTAAAGTTGAATATATAGGAATTCTCACATTTTATAAATAAATTGAAAACATTTTTAATAAAATAGAAGCTATAGATTGAGATATAATTAGAAATTACAGTAGAAAGGGTTTAAAAATGAGTTGTATTAAAGTTCTGAGAAATTGTATTGTCCAAGATTGGAGTTAAACAAAACTTTTGTTATAAAAGTAAAAATTAATAACTGCTATAATGGCTCACTCAAGCTTATAAAGCACTAAAAGTTATGCGTTAAGTCTATTGGTTTTGTTAAAGGTTTTCCAAGTTATTTGTTTATTAAATAGAATATAATTTCGGTTTTATAAAGTTTATTATTACAGAAATAATACCGATAGAGTTAAAGAGTTTGTTAAACCATAAGTTATTTTTTGTAATGTTAGGTTTTATTTAAAAAATATTTGTAACAGAAACAGAATCTACAAATATCGCAAATACCGTATTTATACAGTAATTATAATGAATACATCAAAAACAGAAACCTGAGCGCGCGCTGTAATAATGCAAAACCTATAACATGACCAATGGACTTATCAATCACAGCATACATTGAGGTCTATATTCATACAGAATAAGTTGATTGAGAAGACTACTGAATACTCTTAAATTTCATTTTGGTCGTATTCACAGCTACCATGTGTTTCGAAAGCAAGAATGCAGCACAATTTTGAAACATTTAATTCATTTCATTTAATTAAGAGCTGATTTAAAAATTTTTGGCCAAGAATTAGATGTAAAGAGTGTCAGGTAATTTTATGCATATACAAAGCTGTTTTATTTTAGCTTTCTGTACAGGAAAAACTCAAATAGAGTTTATAGTGGTTTATGACAGTGAGAGGCTCTTTGGTTTATAATAAAGATTACCCTTCTCTTCATTTATCTGTTTTTTAATTTGTTCATAATTTAGCTTTAAATTGGATTTGAGAAACTTTTATTAGTAATTATTTAACTCTTAAAGGTTTGGGCCGTATACGACAATAGCTATCAATGAACTGCATGGGTATAGGTTTTGGTTTCGCATTATATAAATGCGTGTTTTGATTATTAAAAATGTTTCAATAATATAAAGCTATTGTTATGAATCAAATTATGCAAATACAAGTATTCCTTCAATTTACTAAGACTAGTCGGGCAGAAGTGTTTTTTATTAGATTTCAAATTTAATTTAAATTTCGATTAAGGTTTACTATTTTTGTGAGAATAACTCATTTAAATTCAATAAAATTACATTTTATTAAGTAGTTTATGGAAATAATTGATTAAAATAAAGTCCACTGAGAGTACACTACATTGAGTTCAATAGAAATTCAAAGACAAATTATGTAACATAACATAGCATAACATTTTCCAGAGCCAACACGTTTTTAGGAGATCCCACCTTTGCCAGAGTTAGAGTGAAATTTTTATGGGGGACCCCTTGTCCATGTGGGCTAACGCTACGGGCATGGGATTGTTCGAATGGACATGTGGTCAAAGAAGTGCAGCTTTCGGGGTTCGAACTGACGACCCTTTGATCATGAGTCCGACGCCTTTTTACTGAGCTGTCCTGACTCACTACAAATTCTGCAACACCGTATTAATAATAAAAAATCAAATTTTGAATCTATTACAGTTATAAGTCAGATTATTAGAAGCAATATTTATGAGTAATAAACTTTAAATGTTGTCTATTTTTCATTAAATAAATTCGTAAATAACGCAAAACATAATACAGTATCTGATATTTGGCTATAAAGATATTTAATAAACATTTTAAATTAGTTTAACAATAAATCATATAATTTTATACAAATACAAATATTTTATATTAAACTCTATTTTAAACTTTAAAAACTTTTATCAAATATTTTAAAAGTGCATTAAATTATTATGAATTTTATGAATACTTTATTCCAATTGCAATCAAAATGACAATTAATGATATCATGACCAGAGACGATCTATGAATATAAATAGTTGATGCGATACCACTAAAAATAAAAATAAAGTTAAACCATATTAAACATAATTGATGACTTACTTGTCCGGAACGTGATTTTGAGTTCTCTTTTTGCAATAGACGAGAATGTAAGAAACATTTATAAAGTCATCGTTTCGCACAACATAGTAAGCATTTGGCACTGTATTCGTTGAATCTGAAAAATTCATTCATTTGCAACAAATTTATAATTGAATTGAAATAATTTACTTTTTTGTGTAATATCTGGATGTTTAACAACTTCACAAACAGCAACACAACTGATTTCTCTGCCGAGCGCTGACTTCGTCCAACCAAAACCAAATGGACTGAATTCAATCGCAACACTTATCTGAGAACTCAAATAAGTGCCCGAACCATATAAATCTCTCTAATAATAACAAATTATGTCAATTAAAATTGATTTGTGTTGTTATACAGTAAATAGAGAACAATATTTAGTGCTTTTTTTTAACAATTAAATCGTTTAATTTAAATGACTTATCAGTAACTGTACTGAGAATATACAGAACAATATGTACTGACAAGAACTTAAAATATTAATTAGTAATAAGTTAAGAGGAATTGAGAAATACTTTATTGAGACAATTGACGAGACCGTTGTGTAGAATGGAATGAAAATTTTCCACTTTTGACCCGTGAAAGGCCCAAAACGTTCCGAATTGCTGTTTCGCTGATATAAACGACTTCTTTGGCTGAGAAACAACTTCAAAGACACACATAGGCTCAAAGTTTTTCATTGACAACTGATTAGAAGTCAATATATTTCTTATCTTAAAATAAATTAAAAAAAAGTTTATTTATTATTGTAATAAAAATAGAAAAGAGAGAAATACTTCTTCAGAATTAAATGGTTTAAGATTAAGACGTATTGAACCACAGGTCATAATCCAGTGAAGAAGTTGCCAACAATTGTCTTCCATTTCATATTCAATACTTATTTGCGATAATAATGGAATTTCGTTAATAAGTGTTTTCTTGTGTCCAAAAAAAGGTTAACAAAAGAAAAAAGAAATAAAATTAGAATTAAGTAAATGTATAATAAGAAAAAATTACCACAAAATCAAACTGTTTCTCATTGTTATCACTATTAATATAATGAATAGGAAACGGTTTGAGCACTGAATCGCATCGATAACTGTTTAGCGCACAAACAAATAGCGAAACACGAAAATCATAAGCAATCAAATTATTTGACTCTTTCTTATCCAATAATAATCTCATTACAGAACTCTTCCATTCATTTGTTGACAGA
>JAQGCH010002590.1:0-12308 GCA_034699485.1 Nanhermannia elegantula
TAACGAAACCACTTCTCTTTCACGCGCTGTCACTTCCAATCATTTGTATAATGTCTGTTCCGATGCTTACAAATAATTTAATTTTTTGCACATATATTTCAATTCCATTTTTCGGAATTAATTAATTTCTATTTAATTAATTTGATTATAAGTCAAATTAACTTTAAATGATTTGGATTTCTGACGCTTTCGCTTAACATTCTTATGAAAAGCGTAATTAATTTTATAACTTATTTAACTTGAAATCCTATCACAAAGTTTTGCAAAAAGTTTCTAATTTTTAATCTGATTTGAATTTAATTTAAAACAAATTTTAATTTTAATGAAAATCGAAATAATCTTTTGTATAATTGAATTTATTATTAAATATAACACTTATTCAAAAAAAACTTATTTTTAAATATAGTTAAGAAATACTGTCTTTCTACACAAGAATAATGTTATGAAAGCACAAAAAAATACAAAAAATACATATTTTATAAAAACGGTATTTTCAGGAAACATAATATAAACCGAAACCATTGCAAAAACTTATTTTCTGAATAGATATCAAAATACCTATAGTATTAAATTTTGAAATTTTTGCAAATAAACCAAAAAATAAAAGAAATAATACATTAAAACACAATAAACATAAGATGAAAAAAAAGTAATATAAGGTAAAAACGGAACAAACATTTGCAGCAATCACTCAAATTGTTATCTATTCCACTGTTTAACTACAATTGAAAGATAGGGAGAAACAAGAAAATACATTTTGAAAGAAGAGATGCTTAGAGAATAACGAGAGGAATAATAATAATAATAGTAAAAAAAAGTAGAAATAAAAGTTATCTTTCTTTGCGATCATTTCATAGTCATCGCGAGCATTCTGTCTCTTCTCTATCACCAGTACTCGTGTTGAGTCTTTACGATAGTTTATCATAAAATACCGAAACATCGCGTTTTTTGGCGGAGAGTTCAACAAATTTCTGTTTTCAATGCTATTCAGTGAATAGTATTGAAGAGAAAGAGAATATAAAAAAGAAGAAAAACTTGTCTCTCGATTATATTCGATTGGATGATAGATTTTTTGCCTGTTTAGGCCTTTCGGCAACATTTTCATTCCCCTTAAATACTAACCACTACTATAGTCACTAACTATTACTTCTATTATACAAAGAAACTACAAAACTACTGAACACACGATTTTTTCAATTGTGTGTTCAAAGCATTTCAACATTAAATAGTAGTGAAAGAGACGACAGAGAAGAGCAATGCAACTAATTTTTCGTTTCAATCGCCCGAAGCTTAGGTACGAGACTTTGGTCCTGAAAAGTAAAATATTTTATATATAGAGACGAGAGAAGTGGTAATTATATAAATGACACGAAAAGAATTAGTGGAATATAAATGTATGAGTCAATAGACCTGAAGGAGACTTAATGACAATTAGTAGTTATTATTTATTTGAATACACTTTTTGAGCTCATATTTTGGTTTACTTTTTATAACTTGCTTTCGAACCCAAATTGCTTTGAATTATAACCTAATAGTCTGTTATAAAATATATGATGTATTAAAATAGTGAATAAGTTTTTTTATTACATATAAGTAGTGAAGGGTTTATCAGGTTTTGGATAATTAGAATCGATTTGTACTTCAAATGAGAAAAAGAGGTTTTTTTGTAGACTTTCTATTAATAGCTCTCGATTTAGGGCTTAATTTTTCGATCAGTTTTGTATATACGCTGTGTTAATGTTAATAAAGTTTTTGGTTATAAAACTAGTGATAATAATAATAATAAGCCATAAATTTGTATTCAATTTAGTTAATTAACAAAAATTGCCTCAAAACAGAATGAGATAGAGATTAGAAGTTTGTGTATCGTATGTGTGATAGAAAACTGTAAATTAGACCATAAATAGATTCCGTGTCTAACTGTTAGTGTATGGGAATTAAGGCATTAATTGAAGTGAGAATATTACGAATCCTAATGCTATTCAGTTATGTTTATTATATATTCCGCTGATTAGAAACAGTTTTCTGTTAACGATAATAACTTTAAGGCTTTTGTTATATTCAAAACATTTTAGCAGTTATTTTATTCCTAACATTGAATTAGTGTAAAAAACTTTTATTTTAGATTAAAGTACATTTTCATTATTCAAATATTTATGGAAATAGTTTTAACAAAATTCTGGACTAAGTTTTAATAAGATTTTAAGATTTACTTTCGCACAAATCTCTTGTGACATAATAAGTAAAAATATTCTTATCTTAAGGTTTAGAATAAAGTCTTATTAAAAATTTCATTGAAATTATTTCTTCTTTCTTTTGCATTAGAAATATATACATAAATATGTTATATAATACATAACCAATTGCTTTAGTTATTCGTTAAGATATTTTCCTTATCATACATGAATGGCATAACTTTTGTTATAATAATATTCAGTTATATAGAGTTTCAATTTTTATACACTTCTGCTTTTTATACACAAAAAACTAGCGCTAAATACCAAAAACTCCTTTATATTTATGCAGATTTTTTTCTTTTTATTATAATATCATTTCATTTGTGATTTGCATGAAATTTGATGCAAAACTTTTTCTATGTTAACAGTTCTTTCCTTAAAGTATTAATTCTCTGCTTTATATCAATATATTATATGTTTATAATTGAATACAATATTGATTTAGTTTATAATAATAGTTATGTCAGTTATAATTAACATAAACTTTTTTGAGATCTTAATTAGCATTTGATCTGATTTTTTTGATGCATATATTAATTGATTTTTAATGTTGGACTCAATTCTGATTTTTGTATTTTTGTATTGTTTTTAAAGTGGATTTTAATTGCTGGACAAGTATTTAACCTCAAAAACTTTCCTGAAATTTAACTGTAATTTAATTTTTTTAACAAAGAATTCATATTTTCCACTATTTTTTATTTATAACAATATTTCAATCAGTTCATTAAAACCACTTTTCTATGCAAACACTTATTATAATTTCAAAAATAATTACCTAAAGAAAAGCAAATATTCAGTCAATATATTTAAATCAAAAAATTACTTAACAATAGAAAACTTTTTCTTACAAAAAATAATAATTTCTTATTATATAATAATCTATTGAATAAATAATTGAACAAAAACTTGAAAAGAAATTTTGTTTTAAAAACTTATTGAATAAACAATTTTTTAAGCAAAACAAATAAATCAAAATCTAAAACATGTTATAAAACGGAAGTCAAAAGCCTTTGAGAATCATTAATAGTGCCCCATATTATCCATATAACAAACGATACTCTCAATTAAAAGTACTAAATACAAGTTTTTTATTCCTAAGAGAAGCTGTCCTTTAAAAGGTTGGTTCATAAGAAAAGTCCGCATTCTCTCGCTCTATGCACACAAACATTAAACACTTTACTAAAAATCTCTGACTAAAGAGATATAATTCGCCGTCAATTGTGCGAACTTTTTGATTCCTATGAACTGAGCTCTACCTTAAAGGCATTCACAAATTTATTATCCCTTTAACCGATTGCTAGGAATGCAATTGCAGTGCAGGCTCTTATTTAAGTCCTATATATATAGCTTTAATCATCAATTGGGGTCTGGAGGAGAAAAAGTTTTCTTATTTAATTTTTTGCTGCCGTTATCTTATTCTACTTCTGGTGTTATCTCTTGCGATGCTGATGATGATGATGTTGTTGTTGCTGATGGGCTCAGGAAGAAGAGCAAAGAAAATTATTCTTTCAAGAAAATAAAAGCCTATGAGCACAACAATTACTAAAATAAATCAATTGACAAGTTTTAGTGACTATAGAGACTCGAGTTTTCTTGCGGTGAAGTTTTTTGAGTAAAACTTTATTTTGTTTTTTGATTTCTTTTCAAAACTTCATCTTTTCATTAATCTTAAGAGAATATAATCTGTGTTAGGAATAAAGGGTTTGATTTAATTTTTTTTGTGCTGTAACTTAAGTTATAAGTTGGTTATCGAGAAAAAAATATTGACTTAAAATACTAGCATTGCATGTGACACATAAATAAATATTATTGGATATCACCATAACATAGATGAGTATTTTTATATTTGACTACAGTTTATGGTTATCATAAATATTATTTAAATTTTCAATTGAACGCCAGCAGGAAATTATCAAATTTAAAATACTATCTCTATTAAAAATAATTATATTGTATAAAATGTAATAACTTTCTAACGTATAATTTCCAATTAATCTGAAAGTACTTTTCATATATCTGTATAAAATAGTTTGATATTCAAAAAAATATTTTGCTTTATTGTATAAGAAGATAAACCAATACTTATAAATATATCACAAATAAATGCCTATAAATATTTGCTTAAGTTTTACAGTGATTTCAAAAATATTAAATATATTAAAAGATTCAATTAATCAATTATTATAATAAAAATTCTATGATTCGTATCAGCCCTACCTCTAATACAAATTAAAAACAGTGCAGTATTTGTATTGAGCAATATATTAAGTGAAATTAATGTATAGTTTTCTTTTTTAGCTTACAAAATAAAACCAAAACTTTTAATGTTTAAAATTTTTGAAATATAAAACTACACTATGATATCAAACAGAGCGGGTGATTCATAAACGAGCCCAAAATAATTGAGAAGATAAATAAAAATTAAAATATTCATTAACTTAATTCATCAATCATTAAATTTTCTAAATATCTGCAAACTATTTATTTATAAAATATAATCACAATAATTATGTATTTTTGTGTATAATCTCCATATTTCTAAAAAATTTGAATGCAGTAAAACCTCAAAAAAAATAATTTCCTACTAATTCTGAATTACATTGAACTCTACTTCAAATCCCGGAATGACTAACAAAACAAAACTTATATAAAACAAGGAAAACACAAATCCAATCAATATTACAGTCCTTAAGCCACTTAATCCTAAAAACAAAAACAATTTATAAGAACATATTCCCAACAGATTATTCAAATTCCCATCTAATGAGAGTCTACTGTACCACATATTTCTCATAATTGCAGTCTTTACTCAACAGTCATTCCACTTATGCCTTCAGACACAGAGAGCCTCTTATTTTAACTCTTGCTCTGCAGAAAACTCTGCTGTAACTGAAGAAGACATGCAAACAAATATATGATGGTTTGGTCACCAGATGTGTCCATTAAGCAGTAGTGGATTTTATTATTGTTGTTACTGAAACACCCTTTTCCTCCTCCAGAGCTCTCAATCATTCTCTAACTTTCTGAAGCCTCTACAGAGCAGATCTCTGAGTAAACTATTTCTTCCCAATTGATGGTCACTTAAAATCAATGGTATTTATACTATACTCCGCTTTGGCATAAGTTTCGGTCAAATTTCTAACTCTTAAACAAAGGATACACTATTCAAACATGTTTAGCTTACAATAAATGTTTACGCCTTTTTTCTTTCTAATTACACAGTAATTATACCAAAAAGTTTTTGCTTAAAATAAAAAATCTATAAATAACTTCTCTGTAGAAAAATAGACCAAATTTTTTAGCGTCATATTTGCCGAAAGTTTAAACACCTATTCATATGTCCAAAATTGCTTTTCAAGCAAATATTACTTAAAGGACTAACACTTTTGGTCATAAAGTGTGTCCGCTATTAGATTTCAAAAATAGTTTCCTTTTTCAATAATATGATACCACAGGAATAGATCAGAAATTTTCGGCACTCATTCTCTTTAAGTCTAATTTTAGAAAATGGTTTCAAATGCAAAATCTTGTAATATATGTTATACACTAGTATTCGTGCATTTTCTTGAAAGAAACGTTTTCTTTATTTAACTTATTTTTGAAACACTAGAATCTGAAGTAATATTAGTTTTAGCAATGAATACGATTATTACTATTACTATTATTATTACGCTTTAACTGTAAATCAGAGCCAAAAAACATTTTTTCTACTCTAAAAACAAATGCTCCGCAAAGTAGTAGAGCATAAATATTTTGTCGCTTAATAACTATAAAAGTGATTCACTTTCAATATTCTTATTTATAACATAGAAATACAAACTCTTTGGTTTAGTTTTGCAAATGGTTTCGCATTTAGTTTATTATTCGGTTTCTTAATAGCAATGATTCGCTCAGAAAATCCTATTATTGTAAATATAAGTGATTCTGAGCCCAGAATTTATCCCTAAATTACTGATAATAGGCTTGAAAATAATTAATTCAAATGAATAATTAACAGATTAATAGCTGCTATTAATTCATATCTCTCTTTTCCACACAAACAGTATTTAAAACTAAGCATAAAATTGTTGAAATAACCTGAAAATAATGAAAAATTTCTAAATAGAGGCATAGTTTGTGTGCAGCCATACTTGCTCTCATCCGAATTGGCATAATATATATATATATATATATATGATTACAAGTATAATCTCATATATATATTACTTTTCTCACATCATTGAATACATTTATTACTACAAACTGTTGCCCATAATATCTAAATCTTGTTATTTATCCATCAATTTCTTTCTCTATTTCCATTTGGGTCTGTTATCAGCATTTAATATCTTTATATGTGATATTGCACTACAAGATCGGGTATAAGAAAATTTTCTCTCCTTCTACTACTTCTTCTTCTACTTCTGCATCTCACACAGTCGTCAGCCTCTGATGCGATTATCGCTTACTGTGTAACCCGTGTGTCAAATAACTTATAACCTCTAAATGATTGATCAAATATCTCATACCACCAAAAGTTATTCCCTTATGTTATTCTATATTAAGTTAAATAACTTTGTAAACGCTTTCAGTGCAAAAAATTTATAACAACAAAAAAATTAAATTGAGTTCTCAATTATTTTTTTTGTCAGTTAAAATTTATTACAACCTTAAATATACTCATTATAAACAATATTTCCAATACTTGACATTGAATATTAAGGTTATCATTGGATTTGTGTTTTTATTTTATCTTATTTTGAATAAGACTTAAATTGCTTGAAGAAAAACAGGATTAATAGGAATTTGAGATTTTTAATATCAAAACTAAGACAAGATTTCAAAAATCAGAAATATATTCATTTGTATCCAATATTTTCTGGTTTTAATCAACAGCTTTTACCATAAAAGGAGTTTTGGTTCAACTTGTGATTTAGTAATAGTGAAAGAGAGAGAGAGAAAAAAATTAAGACTTTTAGATACTGTTTGAAAGATTGGGGTAAAAATGCTATTGAGTGTCGAGAGACGTATTAATATTTATCATATTCGGGTTAATCACATAATTTATATCTTTCCTGTACTTATAGTACAGAAATGATATCAACGATAACTAGAGAGACAGCAGAGGCCCAAAAAATAGCTTCTTCTGTCCCGATATGAAGAGATAAATATTCTTCGTATGGCATTAATCCGCTTAAAATTGATGCCAAATCAATTTGATTCACTTCACCCAGAAGTCTATCATTCCTCTTAAGTCTGGCCTTAACTCTCACCACTCTTTATCTTATGAATTCTTGGTGTCTGTACTTCTTCAATGAGATGGTGTACTGTCTATAGTCTAGTATAGAGATTCACCACTTTTAACAGTGATATATTGCCCCCAATTGTATGGCAGATACCATAGAAATCCTGTTTATGTTGGTGTGTGTTATGTGTTGGTTGGCTATAATTTTTCTTTTCATTCCTAAACACTACTAGTTTTCTAACCTCTTGATAGTAGTGCTGTTGATGTGATGTTTAATTAACTTTATGCGACACTAATTTCAATTACATTTCTATGCGATGTAAGTAAAAGGGGTTTTTATTTTTGCACAAATGAGCACACAATTCATTTACAGTGTTCTGTAGTATCACTCAAAACAGGCACAATTAATGGAAGAATAGGTTTTTGGACACTTTTAAATTCTGGTTAAATTTTTAACTTAAATTTTTTTTCGATTAAATTCTAATTATTTCTCCAATTGTATTGACTTTCAAAATATTTTGCTTTAATTAATCCCATTTCAGAAGCAATACTAAAACTAAAACTTTCATTCATTTTTTTCACCCAAATACATATTTTCTCTTAAGATTCTTAAGAATATTATGAATAATATCTTTATTTAGAAACTAATTGTTTGGTGAATTCAAAAAATTCTATAAAAAGTGTAATATTTTTTGCAAACATATTAGAAATTTATTTTCAACAGAAATTATTTGTGAAAATTTTTTGATAAGTTGTTGAAAACTTCATTGCATAGCAATTGCGACTAAAATTTGGGATTAATTTTTATGCTCCGCATGAATTATTCTAATCTGATGAGCAAAAGCCTTAATTAGGATTTGCTTTACTTAAAGCTAAAGAATTATTTTTTTCCGCTTCTCTCTAATGAATTATTTGTTCAGTGATTTCGGACTAATTTACTTAATATATTAAAACTTTATATATTATTAATATAGTGAATAATTTTTGGGTTTCTCTTTATTTACTAAATTCTGACATTAAATGATTGATTGACTGGTTTTTCATTAAAATCCTTTTTTTGATTCATCACATAATTGCTAATAAACTAATTACAGATCTAGTTCTCAATCATGTTTCTGAGCAATTAATGGGAAACTCAAGTAAACTGATTGATAAACCACTTAATAAGTTAACAAAACAAGACTTCTTTTATAATATAAAGTTTACACCAAAATTGCTTTTTGTCGGGTAACGAAAGCACTAAAAAAAGTAGAATTATATTCAATTTTTTAGACATTTAATGACAAGAAAAAAATGTCATTTTCAGCGCTAAAGCCCTCAAAATCGATCATCAAATGTAATTAAATTCTCTGCAGCGCAAAAAAGGTCCAAAACTATTATATGGTATAAATAGTACTGATATCAGCAGAAAAATATTGTCACACCTGACGGTTGAGATTAATTATACTTTCATCAGAATAAATATCATTTGAGAAGATAGAGAGAAAACATATAATAATGCTTTAGATATGATATATAAAAATAGTTATATATCTCAAAAATGATTCCCAACAACAGAATTTATATATTCCTACTGCTGATTATCCGCACCAGTTTTCAGTCTACTCTACCCTAAAAACATCTTATGATATGAAATATGATTCTCTTCCGAAATATGACAACTGGGGAGAAACGAGAAAAAACATTAGAGATATTTAGCGATTTGTGAGCGAAAAAGATGAGTGAAAATAGAAAAGATAGGGAATTGAGAGGAAATATATTAAAAGCCAACCGAGAGATATATGATTTACAGTTGGAGTTAAGTTTTGTGGATAAAGTACAGCAATTTATAAGTATTTTACTCTAGAGCTCAACCACTTCATGTCAATGCATTATTTGATTTGTTTGATTGAATTTAATGCAAATGTTTTTCAATTAGAGCTCAAGTTTGTGAAAATACGTCTAAAAATTTTTATGACTTTACAAATTGGGTTTTGAGTGCTGAAAATGTTGTTAACCTATGCATTAACTCATTAGTGTTTTAGGGGATTAAAAGCTAATTAAATAAACATTAGTTGAGATGTATTTTTGATTACATACAGGAATTATTATATTTTTTTATTTTGTTTTCTCTTTTATTTTATTTTGGAAGTTAAGAGAAATAAATTGTTTTTTCACTCGATTTCAGTGAAAAACGCTTTCGGAATGTCTTATGTCTTCTTTCATAGCATAGAAAAAAATAGAGAAATAGAGAAACAAATAAATAGAAAGCTTCAAAAAAAAGTGTGGCTTTAAATTCTTGTCGATTAGGGAGTAATGGGTCAGAAAAAACAGAGCACACGATATATTCATTCTATATGTTTAAAGAATGAGAGAAAATCAAAGTTAAGGGAGTTTATGCACTGAATATTATAATTCTCATATAGTTTCTTAAGCGCAATGCTATTTGTGCTTAAAATTCAATAATAAATGTTTGCTTCAGATGAATAAAAACTTTAATGTTTTATATTTTTCTTTTTCCTTATAGTGAGACATAAGAAGATTTTTTATATGCTCTCAACTCAACTGAATTAAGAGCTGAAGAAACAAAGTTTTAATGAACAGGAATTCGAGTACTGATAGAATTGGATTATAAGCAGAAGTGGAGGAAGAAAATTATCCTCATTTTCAAACTTTACAAACAAATTGATTTTTTATTTAAAAATGAGACTCAAATCCAGTGAATAAGACTATGAAATAAGAGAAAAAAGTTTTATCTTAGGATTAAATTAAATTTTTTTCTTTGGATTATTAATCGCTTGGAAAGTGAACTGAATTTTTTACTGCAATGATTTGCCAAAACTGTTTCAATTTAGTGTTTAGGATAACTTGTATCACAACTATTTGGTGCCTAATTAACGCTCAAAGTATAAGTAAGTGTTGTGTTATTTTAATTTTTTTTCATTTTAAGTGTATTTTAACTTAAGATAATAGATAATTAACTGCTAATTAAGTGCAAACATGCAAATAGTGCTACATTTTTAAGCGTTATTTCAGAAAAAATTCAATATTTTGAATATATTTTCAATTAATGCTATGAATAATCAGTTGAAATATGAATAATATTGTAATCATTTTTCCCACATTTCTGAGATTCAGAAATATTTTTATCTGAATTGACGATAATTTTATGTAAAATTTGTTTATCAAAAGTCTAAATAATTTTTTAATCAAAAATTAATTCAAACAATTTATAAACCGATAAACACAGCGAATACTAATGCTATTAAACAGTAGAGTAATTCCTAATCATTAATGTTTAAAAAATTGATTTATATTATGCATAAAATATTTATCGTAAGTCTAAATATTTTTTAATCATAAATTAATTCAAACAAATTATTAAGAGATAAACAGTGAATACTAATGTCATCAAACAGTTGATCATTTCTGCTAATCATTAATCTAAAAAAAATTTGATTTATATAATACTCAAAATGTTACCAAAAGTCTAAATAATTTTAGTAAAATCAAAAATTAATTCAAACAAATTTTTCACAGACAAACATCGAATACTAATGCTATCAAACAGTAGAATAACTGTGTTTCTACTAATCATTAAGTATAAAAAAATTGATTTAAGCTGATAAACAACTTTTACAGTAAAAACCGCTTATAGTAAACCACTTTTTCAACTAAAATGAATTAAACACATATAAAACTAGTGAATACCTGCTTATAGTGAACGGTTTCTGTGAGACCAACCCGTTCACTATAAGCGGGATTGACTATAATTGAAATTTTAATATCCAGTTAAAATAGATTACAAGTTAAATAATTGTTTTGACAAAACTGTTACCCAAACTTTCAGGACATGACCCAATTCCGTGCTAAACATATAATTATTAAATTGATATCAGGAGAGAAATAATATATTTTATAAGTTTATTAAACTATTGATAAAAATGAAGTAATTTATAATTCATTTAAATAGTAGTATTTCATGTTTATTATTAAGCAAATCGATCTCTCCTGAGATATAAACTACTATTTCCTAATTGACTATTAAAGTGTTTTCTGGGCTTTTATTATGTAATCAATGGGAAGACTTATAAATAGCTAATTAGTTGAGAACTTTATTCAATAATCAATAAAAATTAGGGATTATTAAGGGTTCGGTTGACTTTTTAAGCTCATGACAACTGCCAATTGATGATAATTTAATATGAGTTCATGTCTTTCTATCTGAATAAATAGCTTTTGTTTTATATTTTTCTTTAAACACATGATTGATAGCTATTTATTACGATTCGTGTTAATTATTATTTAAATTTTGCTGAGATCTGAATTGCATTTAATTGAAATCACAGAATATTAATAAGATATGACAGCAATAGAGTTGAAATACAATTACGTTATTCAATAGAAATATTAGTGAATAGATTGCAATGCAATTCGTGTTAAGAATTATCGATTAATAAATCGCTACTGAATTAGAATATGAGAAAAATTATTATCAATTGATAGATAAAAAATTTATTTATATAAATAAATAACAAATAACGCGGAACTAAACTTCAGGTACCATTAATAGCATACAAATAAGTCAAATATTTTGAACCTCTAAAATATTTTTGAGTTAAAAATATTTTTTTCGCGTAATTCTTGAGAATGGTATTCGAGTCTGACTTAAAATTAATTTTTATTTTTAACTTTTTTTTGGATATAAAGGTTTATTACCACAAAGATTCGAAATAGAACCGAGTGATAAAACAGCAATAGTTGGCGATACAGTTATACTTCCGTGTCGTGTAGTTAATAAAGTTGGGACTCTTCAGTGTATGTATTATTGAAATTAATTATTTTTTAATAATGAGAAAAATTAATTC
>JAQGCH010002591.1:0-12306 GCA_034699485.1 Nanhermannia elegantula
TTATATGCAAAATAAAACTACTATTATTAGTCTTATAATTATGTAATTCGTGCTCATTTGTCGGTTTTATGTCGATATCTATAAGCAATAAAAACATGCAAATATGCAAAAATCCGATGTCTGCTCATTACAAAACTCAGCGTTTCCAACCCTGCTAATTGTTAATCAAATTAAATCTGTTATCATAATTATTATAAACTATATGTTTAATTTGTAAAGAGTAATGGTAACTTCCAATTAAGCTTCTGCTTTAAAAGGACGTTTTCTTGAAACATTGTTTCTCTAATAAGGGGAGAAATTTTTAAAAAATTTTGGCGCGGAATTTTTTTCGCAGGAAAACGCATTCTCAGAAGATATTGTTTTACAAAACCGGTTAGTTTTTGACCCCCTAGAAATTTCAAAAATTTCTGAAAGCTAATCTCTCCCAAAAGAGAACTTATGCATGTGTATAGTTATGAATTAGAGTGTAAATTCCGTACGAATTTTTTTTACTTTACGGTAAGAAAATGTTAATTACGCAACTGTACGGTACAAAAGTTTTTTTTATTCCGTAATACGGATACTGTACGGATTTTTACTGAAAATTTTATATAACCGGGGATTCGTTATAAGGGAGTTCACTATAAACGGGTATAGCTGTAATACCATTTATTTTGGTAAAATAGTATAAAAGTATAATGAATTCACTTTAATACTTATGATAATATAACTTAAAAATATATAATCTATTAAAAACTGAACACACTTTTAGAGAAATTTTTAATTTTTCGTAAAAATTTCTAAGTTTAAAATTGTACGGAACCTAAAAATAATTTTACTATACTATATTGTGAGTTGTAATAAAAACCGACATAGTAAAAGTGTTGGCTTTACTGCCAATAATAAACTTTGAAAAAATATGGTGCAAAGCAGGAAAAACTATCATATTTTTTCAAAGTTTGTTATTGGCAGTAAAGCCAACACTTTTACTATGTCCATTTTTATTACAACTGACAATACTTTATGGAAATTCGTACCGTATAGTAATTTTAATACTTTACTGTACTGTACGGAATTGACTCTCTTGTATGAATCTTATGAATAAGAATAATTACTATGCATTCGAAAAATTTGATATTATTTTGTTTGACTTGATTCTATTGAACTCAGATTGAACTTACAACTTTTCCGATTATTGTACTTACGCTTTGACATTTTTCTTAAACTGATATTAATTGTCTAAAACTTAGGTAAATTGATAATCACACTTTGATGCCATAGCAAAAGCTCAGATCTCAGTCATTCCTCTTTCAGAAACACTTAATGGAAGTTGTGTTTAAGTATTTAACTTAATATTAAATAAATAGATAATAAAATCATTAATTATATAATAACTGTTTTAATAAAAAGAAATGAAAACATTAATACTAATGATTTTGGATGAGTCCGGATCTATACTCGCTATGAAGTCTCAAATGATCGAAGGCTTCAATGGCTTTATTTCAGAGCAAAAAGTTGGTCACTGACGACATCGCCAGAGTTTATTTGGTTACGTTTAATAGAGTGGTCACTACTCTTTATAAAGGTTTATAACACATTACATAGCTTTACAATTATGTTCACATTATTGTAAATCTCACTAAAAGTATTTACAAAAGTAGTAACTAGTAGTAGTAAAAGTAGTAAGTAGTATTAACGATAGTAATGTAACATATCTTATAATGAGTTACTTTTGATTTATTAACATTTAAGAAATGCTAATCCCTATTATTATTACTAATTTTTATATAAAACTTATTCATTACATATATTTTTAAGTGTGTTTTATTTTAAAAGGTGTTCCACTTGAAAATATTCTTAAATTGACGGCTAATAAATATAATCTCAGCGGTTCAGCAGCTCTCTGTGATGCCATTGCTAAATGTGTTCGCATTGCTCAAAGAGATAAGAAAGAAGGGAAAAGAGTTCTATGCGTTATTATGACTGATGGAGAAGAGAATTCATCGAAGCGGACAACTAAAGCACAGGTGAAAGATATAATATGAGGCCATGAAGCGAAGGGCGATTGGACTTTCTTATATATAGGTGAAAATCCTATTAAATGGACTCGAGAGACAGGAATGTCATCAAATCATGGAATCAGATATAATGTCTCAACTCAACAAAACTTTTCTAAATTAAATTTTGCTGTTTCTGAGTTTAGAAACTCTGAAGAGTCTAAAGGGTCTGACCTGTTCAGCAGACGTACTTAACTGAGATTGCAATTTATTTGTATTCAATGTTATGTATTGCTCTCAATTAATTAGTCATTTATTATATAACTAAAAGTAATTATCAATTTTTTCAATACTACTAAACTATTTCTTTTTAAAATGATTTTGGGTAACATTTTAAAAATTAAAACTATTAATAATAATTTACTACCAGAGTATATATTTGGTTGAGTACTTTGTTGAAAGAATGTAACTTAAAATTATTTTATTAAATATTAAAGCTATAAAATTCAAAACTAGTAATTATTAGATATTTATATAACTGTTTCACTCATATATAACCTATTTTATGACACCTTCGAAGAAGTTTATCTTTTTTGATAGTGTTTTAAATTTCTTGTTACAATTTTTCAGTAGAATCTAAACGAATAATTGCAGCTTATTTTTAGATCTTTAGCTTCAGCCAGATTGAGATGAACGCAAATAACTAAAAAGTCGAATTCAACACTTTTTTATTTAGGAATAATGTGAATTTTTTCCTTTCACTCCCACCTCAAGTCTAAAATATTAATAGTGTAGACTAACCTGAGCTCAACCTGAGCTGAGCTAAGCTTATCCCAGCTCAAGCACAACAAAATCTCAATTTCAGTCACTTTAAACAAATTTTAAATATAACTTATTCTCAATTTTTTACATGATTTCGTATTTTATAATCAGAATTTATTGTCCAATATTTATTTGAATATTGAAAATAATACGAATTAATGACAAATAACTATAAAGCTTAAAAACCTAGAAATGCATTTATTAGCAGCTAATAACGTTAGAGTATATATTCGTATATATTTAACATTTGAATAAATTACACGAACATTATGTAAGACTTGTTTCATCATATGTTTATCCAGAATTGAGTGCCAAAATTCTGTTTTTAGAAACAAGTTTATTAAGCAAAAAATATTTAAGTTCACAACTATATACGCATAGAAAGCATTTGTATTTAATTGTTGGTTTTAAATTCTTGTTCCTTTAGATACTTTTTTCATTAAGAGTTTACTTCAATTTATTCTCATTATGAATATCAGTACTGATTGCAGTTCTATTAAAAAAAGCTTAGATTTAAACGAAAGTGCGCTAACATTAACCGATTTACCAGAAGAATGTCTGAGACTTGTATTATCACATTTGCCTATTATTGACAAATTCCGTTATGAAAGAGTTTGCAAACTATGGCAGCATATTATATACGACTTACAGTTTTCATTGCGTTTCACTAAGCTATGTGTTAATCAAAATCCAAATTATTGCGGTTTTATCGAACATAAGGTAACTAATGATGACTGGATTCCACAGTTGATGACATTTAGCAGTCGGACTCGTCAGTCACCTATCAATATATCAGTACTTAACTGCGTTCTACAAAAATGCGGTCAAAGTATCAAAACTATAAACTTGGACTTGGCTTTGATTAATGAAGAAGTGTTTGAATTGATTTCGCAACACTGTCCACAACTCTGCTGCTTAAGTCTGAATTCCAGTACAGGAATCAATGATCACTGCCTTGAGATATTGTCCATGAATTACGGTAACCGAATGCTTCATATGAACCTTCAATGTGGGGCCAATCGACAGCTATATTTCACAACTAATGGCTTATCTTTATTTCTAAATTCTTGTCCTAATATTTCGGTACTATTTTTAGCGTCAGTTCGCAGTCAAAAATGTTATCGTTTAAGTGGTGTTCACTTAAATCTATTAAAAAATATTGATTTCTTGTCAGCACATTTACCCGATGTTTCGATTGAAGAATTGGTACAATTTGCAGAAATTAATGGCAATAGAAAACTGACAAAATTAATAATCGATGGGATTATATATAATGAGACGGCTATTAATGAAATGACACAATTTATATCAATGTTAACTAACTTAAAATCTTTGACTTTATTGACTAATTGTGAATATCCTATAGATTCAGAACTGATAACATTAGCTAAATCTCTATTAAGTCTAGAAGTACTTCATTTGAAAGTAAATGTGATAACCATTTCTACTATCGAAGCGTTGAGTTATTTTTCAAGTTTGAAAGTTTTGGATTTTGGTCTTTGGAAGCCTTTTGAAACTGGATTATTAACACTTACTATATCTCCATTACAGTACTGCACAGAATTGCGAGAACTAAAGATCAATAATTTATTATTAACTGATGTGATTTTGGAAAATATTCATATATTTTGCACTAAATTAGAAAAGATATATTTGAAGAACATGTTTGACATTACAGACGATTCGTTGCGTTCGCTTTCAAAGTGTCAAAAGTTGAAAACTATTCGAGTTTCGGGTATACCTAATATTGCGAGTGAAATAACTGAAAATGGAATCACTTATCTCTTAGAAACTATGTCTTCATTAAGGGTTTTGGAAATACCAATAGTTTTTGATATTACGGACGACTTGTTATCATGTTTTATACAGTTTTCTAAAAAGAATCCAAATAATTATCTCACTTTTATTTGTGGTGAGAAAGCATCCAATATTGAGCTCAAAACAATTGATTCAAAAATTAATTTTAAAATTTCTGGTTAACTCCACACCAGGGGAGTACAGATAAGGTGCATCCTCTCAAGACATTTAGGAAATCCAAAAAGTGTGCATATTTTGTTCTCTGAATTTTTTGTGCTTTTTATTTTTATGCATTGGTAAAAGATTTTACTCTAAATTAATATATTAAAAAACAAAGTTAAACCAATCAATCCTGAGAATTAATAGGAAATGTTTGTGTTATTTTGGCTCAAATATACAGAGCATACAGAGTATTATAAAAATATTGCTTATTTTAAATAAAGTTTTTTTGTGTATTTAAATGAAATTATAAAACCCATGAGTTTTTCCCGCTTTGAATTTCAAGGTTTTCTTAAAGCAGATCCCACTGGACCCGACCCTTGGAGCTTATCAAAGACTGATTAACTCATTAATTGAAACACATTGAGTAGATATCTTTACATTAATTTTTAATTTTTAAGGTTTAAATTTATATTAAAGTTTTCTATTATAAGTTAAAGTTATATTAAATTTAATTAATAAAGTGTTTGTTTCTATTTCTAACTCTTTTACTTAAGGTTTTTAAGAAATAATTATTTATTTGATTGTTAATTATTAACTATTTGAAGTATGTTTTGCTGAACATTATGTTAAGTCTATAAACTTTTAATATAATAAAAACAAATTGTTGTCAAAACATCTGTTAACTGATTGCGAAACTATTCAATAATAAGATATCAATAGGTATGTAGATTTGTTTTTCTATTTAGAGAATATATAATATCAATGTCGAGACTTACTCAATATCAACGTCAATATCAATGAATATCGTGTGTGTTATAAATTACAACATATTCCTATTTTTTGATAGCAAAATCAAATTAAAACTCCAACTCCTTTACAGCTTATCTAATTATAATAAATCATTTTTGTGTAACATTCATGTTAACCAAAACAGAAACGGGATATTATGAAATTTGCGAGATTAAGAATATTCCTTCCTTTGCCAGATTATGACGTTGTGTGCTCTAAAGGACACAAAATATATTGCAAAATAAGATAAATTAGCAAAATTTTGATACTGCATTTGATACTAGAGTCGTAATCATTGTAGTCAGTGCCGTGCCCAGAAATTTTTGGTTCGGGGCCAGCAATAGGAAAAAATCTCAGATTTGTCAATTTTTTCTGTCAAAAGAGCTACACTTAGCAAACTCAAAATGCTTGGGCCCTTTGCCCCATAGCTGAGTATGGCCCTAATAGTAGTGCTAAAAAATAGCTCACTCATAAGTTTGGACATAAAAAAATGATTAATATTAGCAAAAAACAAACCCTATTTAATGGAACGATTGCTCAATCCTGGATTAATCAACCTTTATGCCTGACTTCTGCTTTGATTCACATAAAAATATTTCTAATAACCACACACTAGAATAGAATAGTTATTGACTAATATCAAAGATATAAAAACAAAGTAAAATCTGGATTATTATGATGTGATTGAAATTTTTGAAAAGAATATACTTCAATCAAAATTTTCATTAAATTAATTTTCAATTTGCAAACATGTCATTATATCAATATATTCTTTCATTTGTTCTCTTTTCTGTATTTTTGAAGTAAGTTTGAAAATAAATTATTGTCAGTTATTATTTGACAGTAATTTATTTTTTAAGTAATTAATTTTGTTCAAATATCTAAACATTATATTTTGAAATTGTAGTGCAAATGGAGCAAGTCTAAAGTCAGATTCAAGTAAAATATACGTCGGCGGTGCGATAGCAGCCAATTTGCTATCTGAGAGCGCATATAAGACACTGGCAGCTGCACAATTTAATTGTTTGACACCTGAAAATGAAATGAAATGGGACTCAACAGAGAGAAGCAAAGGTCAGTTCTCATATTCAGGCGGAGACACATTAGTAGAATTCGCTCAGCAGAGCGGCATGAAAGTACGTGGACATACACTCGTATGGCACAGTCAGTTACCAGGTTTTGTCAGCGGCTTAAGCAAAACGGAACTCGAGACTGAAATGAAGAACCATATCACTAATGAGGTCACTCATTATAAGGGAAAGATATATGCCTGGGATGTGGTCAATGAGATTTTCAATGATGACGGGTCTTATAGAGACTCTGTTTGGCACAGAAACTTTGGTACAAGTTTTGTGGCCGAAGCATTCAAAACAGCACATGAGGCCGACCCTACCGCCAAACTATACATTAATGACTATAACGTTGAGGGAAAGAATAAAAAAAGTGACGCCTTATATGCATTAGTCAAAGAACTTCAAACCCAAGGCGTCCCTATTCATGGCGTTGGACTTCAGTCACATTTTATTGTGGGAGCACTGCCTCAAGATCTTGCAGCTAATATGCAACGATTTTCTGCCCTCGGACTTGACGTAGCGATAACTGAATTAGATATCAGAATGCAATTGCCTTCAAATGCTCAAAAACTTGCACAACAGGCAAAAGATTATGCGTCTGTTTTTAAAACATGTCTGTCAGTGTCCCGTTGTGTTGGTGTCACTATTTGGGGCGTTACAGACAAACACTCATGGGTGCCGAACACCTTTTCAGGAAATGGAGATGCACTTCCCTGGGATGCTAACTATACCGCGAAACCAGCTGTAGCTGCTATTGAAGCTGCGCTTAAAGGAATGTAATTATAAATAAACAAATTTTATGTAATTCTGGCTCTAAACTGTTGAGCTAAGAATATTTTTTTCTTAATATTAAATATCTGTTTAAAATAATGTTAATTTCAATACTATTTAAATAAATTATTGATTGATTTATTTAAAGAATTTCTTTCATATATGATTTAAAATTAGAATGAATTCCTAATTTATAACAAAATCTTTTTGGCTCAGCTTTAAACTATAAAATGAAAACTGGTAATCAAATTTTGAGATATTTCTATAATATACCTATTATATTTTTCGATGAAGATCTTCTATTAAAGATTTCACTGTATTCCAGTGATGAGCAAGAGTAGGCAATATGTACCCCCAAGATTCTGTAAAGTGAATGTGGAAGGTTTACCCATAAGCACTTAAGATATACAAAAGTTTCTTAAGCAGACCCCCTGGAGCTTTCAAATTTTAGATACCTTTGCCGTCACTGCCCATACAATAACACCTTAATAGGGAAGTAACATCTTTAGTGTGGATCGGATATGAATGCTCTGTCAAAAATTTAATAACTTATTGTTGTTTAAATTAATATAATATTAGCTGCTGATAGGGTCATAGAGGTCAGATATTTACCTTTGAAATATTCTGTTTCAAGCTGTAACTTAAATTTATTATTCAAATTTACCAAATAGGATCTTTTGAAGTATTTTAAAAAACTATATATTAGTTTTACTTTACTGTTTATAACTCGGAACATATTCTTCCTTTCATTTGTTTCAACGAATTTTTGCAATGCATAAAAAACCACTTAAAGTTATTTTTATTGCAATACTTGAAAATGCATTTATTGCGTAAATGCATACTTATTCAAAGAAGAGCAAGCATTTAGTAACATAACTTTTAACATTTTCTTCAGCCAACTCCCTAGTGAGAGGAGATCTCAATTTTTAGCCCAGAGTTAGAGTGAGATTTTTACAGGTGTTGCCTGTGTTGGCGTTGGGCAAATGCTACGGGCCTAGGGATTGCTCGATAACAATGAGTATGTGGCCAGTATATTGCAGTTAAAGAAACGAGCGGGGTCAGGATTCGAACCCACGATCCTTCGATCATGAGTCCGGCACCTTATCCACTGCGCCACAATGACTCCCTACAAGCATTTAGTATAGAATATAAAAAGAGTTATCTTACAAAATAGACTTAAGGCTTTGAACTCAAAATGATTGGTTTTCCTAAAAATCTCAAAGTATCAATAAGTTGAAGAGCATTAAAGTTCTAAACTCAAAACATTGGTTTTTTCTCATATTTTTTATGATTTTGTTTAAGAGTCAGAACTTTATAAGTAAACAATAACAAAGAGATCAGGAAAAACCCATGTTTTGAGTTCACAAATTAGAAATTAATATCAGTTTTTTGACTTATTAATAGGCTTAAAATTGTAATACATATCCGACACTCTACAAAACCTCTGTACCGAAGCAGTTCCGAAGTATATTCATACTTAATATTCATAAGTTGTTTATTTAATCTACAGCTTCAATTACTCAAATTCAAATGTTGATATCTGACCTCTATGACCCTGCTATGATCCTATCAGCAGCTAATATTGTATTTTAAACAACAATAAGTTATTAATTTTTTGACATAGAGCAGGATTTCGTATCCGACTCAAACTAGAATTCCTTCCCTTTTTATTAGCCATTATTGTGATGCCAGCATATTCAAATATTTGATGTGACATCAATTTTTCTTTAAAAACTTTTATTTATTTAATGAGATATTTAATTAATTTTGAAAGTAATTAAATACACTTTCAATGGTGAGATCTTTTTGTCAGAGCTAAAAAATTAATTTCAATTCTCACACAAGTACTACTGTATGACACGAAAGTTTATTTAAAGTTATTATTATAAAGCACTGCAAGTCAGTTACTAATTATTATTTTAGATTATTCAATGTTTTTCTTATGATTTAGTTTAAAAGTTTTTTTCATTTACTAAAACGCGATTGACTTTTGAATTTTTTCCAATTGCACAATATTTGAAACGAGTTTCCCTCACAAGGATTTTTTGCTTTAATTGCTTGGAACTTGTTTTTGATTAAATTTAATTAATACTAAAAGTTAAATCTATATTAATATTAAATGATTTTTTACGAATAAATGTAATAAATTTTTAAATATATAAAAATGAATATTAAATTAATGCCAATGAAGTTAATTGGATTAAACTCGTCCCAAATCAAATGGTCACACATTGTAATGTTGTCAGCAATACATATGTTAGGCATTTATGGTTTCTTTCACGCCATCATAAATCCAGTAAAATTTCAAACGGGACTCTTTGCAGGAATACTCAACTATATGTGCGCTTTGGGAGTATCTGGTAATATGTTTGATAACTATGAATTCATTTTTCAAAAAATAATATTAATATAAGAAATCTCAATCATTACTGTACATGGAAATTAACTTTTTAAATCAGTCGGTGCACACAGACTATGGTCTCACCGATCATTCAAAGCCAGACTGCCTCTAGAAATAGCATTGATTATCAACCACACGGTCTGTTTAAGTGGAAGTGCGCTCTCATACGCACGCGATCATCGTCTTCATCATAAATATTCTGACACAGACTTCGATCCTGAAAACTCGAGACGCGGTTTTGTATACTCACACGGCGGGTGGTGGCTATTGAAGAAAACTCCGGACATCTTAAAAGAGGGACAAAAAATGAATTGCAACGACTTATGGAGTAATAGTCTGTTAAAATTTCAGCACAAATACTATACTATTTTAGCCATAATATTATGGGCTATTATTCCCACTTTAATTCCTTACTACTTTTGGAATGAAAATCTATTGACTTCAACCTTGGTTTGTGTTTTTTCACGAACTTTAGTTAATTACCATCAGATGTGGACCGTCAATAGCATTGCACATGTATTTGGTGATAAACCTTATGATAAAAACTCGATGACAACTGAGAACAAGCTTGTTAACTATCTTTCATTAGGTGAGGGCAGTCATAACTATCACCATAAATATCCTGTTGACTATCGACTGATGGAAAAGAGTTGTAGACATGTTTTTAATCCGACCACATTTTTTGTTCAAATTTGTGCTGCTATTGGTTTAGCCTATGATTTGAAATTAATTCCCCCTAAATATGTTCGCAGAGAATATAATATTAAAAATTCTTTTGATAACGAGAGTTATAAAATAATGATTGGTTTTTTTGATTGGGTTATTGGGATTGTTTTCAATTTATGGCCTGTTTTACTGATTCTTTATTTTAAATATTTAACAGAAAAAATTCTTTTCGTCTTCTAATTATTCTCTCATCAAAATAAAGTTTATTGAAATTGTTAGCAGTTGTGTGAAAATATATTTTATTTTATTTGACATATATTAATATCTGATTAATATAACTTATATATAATCAAAAATTATTCTAAATTAAGTGATGATCACTAGAATTTGATTGGTTTATATGTCATTAGTAATCATTTTGAAATATAATCAATTATTGCTAAGCATAATACTAATCTTCGTAAACCCAAAACTCTTGATTTGAAGCCCAACCGACCAATTCTTTCGGATCAAACCAAAGTGCAATCTCTTTGTTAGCGCTCTCGACTGAATCGCTTGCGTGTATTATATTTCTTCCAGTCTGTATACAAAAGTCTCCTCTAATGGTTCCCGGTTTAGAGTCGACCGGATTTGTCTCACCCAACAGTTGTCTTGCAGTCTTAATTACATTAAGTCCCTCCCAAACCATGGGCACCACTGGTCCCAATTGCATGTATTGGATCAGAATCGGGAAAAATGGTCGACCGGACAGATCCGCGTAATGTTCCTTCAGTAGGTCTCCGTTAGCATTCATAAACTTAATGGCAATGAGTTTAAAACCTTTTCGTTCAAATCGTTTAATGATATCTCCGATGAGGCCTCTCTGGACACCATCGGGTTTAATCATAATAAAACTTCTTTCTCGATTCGTTGCCATTGCCGTTGAAAACCAAGAGAATAGTGAAAAAATGGATGCATTCTTACAATACTGACATATGAGCAAAGCATGTATTGATATCTAATTTGAATATTTTATTAAAATATTTTCTAAAGTAACATAAATAACCATTAATGTTCATACCGGTACATACGAGTGAGAGTTGTATTTTAATTTCGATAGCATTTTATTTTATTGCACAATAATAGTAATAATAATATATTTGATCATATATTTTGCTCTAAAATCATAAAAAGCCGGAATTAGGCACTAATGGTCACTAATAATCACTTCTATTTATACATTCTCTAACACTTCAAAGAAGAAATGAAAGGCATTAATAAAAGTGACAAATTATTTGTTTTGATCCGATTTGGATGTGATTCAAATTCATATTCAACTTAAAAACAAATTCAATGAAAAACATATTCAATACTTTATCTGTTAATAAGATATAAATACAAGTCAATGTCGACACCAATTGCTTTTAATAACAGATCACTTATTTTAAGTTTTTGATAACAAAATCAAATAATATACGGATTCTTTGCTAATACTTTGTTGATAATTATTTTTTATTAATATAATAACAATCAAAACCCGGATTGTAATTAATTTTTTGAGATTAAATTCTGTGAAGTTAAGGTTTTTAAAAGAATATATTTTTATACGAATAAAATGAATTAAATGAACTTAAAACATGCGATTATATCAATATATTTTATCATTTGTTCTATTCTCAGTATTTTTGAAGTAAGTTTAAAAATAAATTGTTGTGTTTTATGTCCCTGTAATTTAATTTTTAAGTAATATCTTAAGTACAGGTATTAATTAATGAAAGAATATTCTGCTTTCAACTTAAAGTAGAAATACAAATGCGGCTCATCTAAAGTCAATTACAAGTAAAATATATATTGGCAGTGCTCTGACTCC
>JAQGCH010002592.1:0-12305 GCA_034699485.1 Nanhermannia elegantula
CCTTATGTTCACAATCATCCGAATTGACTAACCCCCCCCTAAACACCAAAAAATGTTGACATATATTTTTTTAATTAAAAGAATTGAATGATAATCAAATGATCAACATATGCAACAATAAAACCGGTATATCTTGAATTTGAAATTTTATTCAAATTTTGATGATTTTTAGAGCTTTTTGTTCAAAATATTAATGAAGTTCAAGTGGACGTCCGAATTTTCTCTACCCGTAGCCCCTTACTCATTTATTTTAGTCACGTTTTCACCCCCTACACCTGCACGCGGATGTCATATGTGTATGACTCCTAAAGAGGAAGAGTTCAACCAAAGCCAAGTTTAATTGAGCTAAACTAACTCATAAATATGAATAATTAGTCAAATTTGACTTCTATTGGGTTAGTGTAAATTGTAACTTTGGGTTAAATCGGGTTAAACTTCAGGATAGATTTTTTTATAGTTATGTTTAAATAAAATTACTCTTAGAATGGGACGAAAAACTAATTAAACTTTTATATTGAAAAATAATTCGTAACATTTCAAACACATGTGTATTGAAATCAGATAATCCATAACCTGACTCGTTTATTAGTCGGACCCATAAGACTATTACTCGTTTATTAGTCATTTTCTTTCACCAAATTTAAAATATGTTTTTCTTTACATATAACTTATATCTAAACCCAAACCATTTATTATTAATGAATTCAAATAAAATTTTCAGAAATATTCTATTAGTTAATACAGACCTTTCTGTATTCTATTAGATGATCCAACCCAGCCATAAATAATATCGTTAATCATCTAAGATTAACCAGATGAAATTTTAAAATTAGATCAAAATTATTTTGAAATGATCTGAAACGTATATTTGTGTTTGTCCTGAAATTTAATTACTTTATTAGAGTATCACATCTAACTTGAAAATCAGAAAAATTCATTGGGGGCATAACGGGATTCATGTCGAATAAGCTAAAATATACAATTGAAATGTTCAAATCTTAAGTTTATTAAGAATTTTTTGAAAATTTCACTAAATATTAATATGAATTTGATAAATACATTTTAATGAATCTCACATTATTGGTGTTTATAACAGAGTTTTCATTAAAACAAAAAAAATTAAGTTAATTTGAAGCTAGAAATAAAGTGTAAGTTGATGTCTAATAAGAAAAAAATCCCTCGACTTATAGTTAAATTTATTTCTATTTCAAAATTGATTTTTACAAACGAGAAAAACTATTAACTTATTAAATACATTACAAAATGCTTTGTCCCTAAAAACATAGTCCCGAGGTTTTGAAAACGATTGTAAACTCAATGCAAAATGTGATAAGTTTTAAAACCCTTATCTTTTTGCATCTTTTTCGTAGTGTTGACATGAATTAGATTCCCCGACCTTATCATCAGCGCAGTATTTCTTACATTCAAATTCTCAAATATTTTCTATAAAAAAGAGCAAAAGTTTGATATACGTAAACATTTGGTCCGATTGGAGTCCTATCAATGAATTTTAGACGTTTTAGAACATAAGTAAAATTTTGAAAACCTGAAGCATACACATCCTTATCATGAACAGTACTATATAATACCGTATAGCGTCATAATCTTGAAAAAAATCTCGAACGTCAAAATCTCGAATACTAAATCTCGAATACAAAAGTCTCGAAAAATTTTCAACATTTCAAAAATTTTATTTTTTACTAAATTCGATAATTAACATAAGTTTACTTATATAATATTAGGTTAGGTTAGGTCAGGTGTGCATTGTTAACTTTGTTTTGATATTTTTTACTCGATATATTATATTCGAGATTTTGTATTCGAGATTTTGTATTCGAGATTTTGACGTTCGAGATTATGACATGGAACCATATAATACAGCACAATATCAATTCATTATTTTCGTTTGAGCTATTATTTTGAAGCAATAACAACAAATTTAAGAATATATTCATTTATTTATTCTTTAAAAGTTGAAGATCCAGTCGAGGCTATGATTCAACATTTGAAATGTTTGTGGAATAATATTTGAAATTTAAAATATTTATTTTGATTTCATGTGTTTCTTATATTAATTTCAAATTCAAATTGATTATTAGTTACACACTAACGAAAACTCCCAGATTAAGAGTAATTTTGTATATTTAAATGTTTAAATACTCGAAATCAATGACATCTTATCTTGAATTGAGATATGAAGGGTTGAAGCTTGAGATGAATTAAACAGTGTTTAAGATACAGTATAAAAGGCTTAGTAATTATTAATCTCTATCATTTACAAAAATGCCATTAAATTGAGTCTTCTTTATCTTAATTGAACAATAGGGTGGGTGGAAAAACATTTTGCATGTTTTATGCATTAGCCGGCATACCATTAGGCCTTGTGATGTTTCAAAGCATTGGTGAAAGATTGAACACTTTTGTCGAGAAAGGGCTCAAACAATGTAAAAAATGCTTCAGAATGAAGAACAGAGAGGTAAGCCTTTTGATTACAGCTTCTATCGATTAATGCATCACATTTTGTCACTTAACATATCATTGTGTCCTTATTTGTTATTTTTATTTAAATTAATTGTTTCTTCTTTTGTATTAATTGCCAAAACTTATAATATATTTAATAGAAACCAAATGTTTGTTAAAAATTAATGTTACACTTATTGGTTATGTGCTGTTTAAAATATATTGGAGTGATTTTAGTGGAAAAGGAATCAAATCAATAGTTTATGTTACCATTCAATCAATATTTGCAAATAGAATAAAATAAAATAATAAACTTTTAATGAAGAAAAATAAGTTCAAATATTATCCCTTGATATATGCATATGTATTAATGAACATTTAATATGAGAAAAAATCAGTTTTTTGCATTCAAAAAGATTGTGTTAAACCTTTTCATTTGGGATTTTAAGAGAATCTCTTTTTAGTTTTCAAGAATTTCTGCTTTCTTTTTATCGATGAGTTTCTCATGATTTCTACATTAGTTTGATTAACGTCGAACATATTGTTATTATTGAAATCACAATTTATTAATTATAATCAGAAGAGTTAAAAAAAGAATTTTCAATTTTTATGCACCAAGAATAGACTCTCTAGTAGTGAATGGTATATGAGGTGCAATGCAATTATTGGCTGACTCTGAATTAATCAGTCTAAACGTCTAAATAGATATCAATAAATCCTTATATAAAGTTCTGATATTTATATCAAGGAATCATTAAATTTGAATTTAATTAGCAATAAATGAATGCATAGTCATCATTGAGGAAAATACTAATAAAGCACCGACAAATTATAAATAGTATATATACTTATTTAATTTTATAGTACTGTACTGTTCCATAAATTAAATAATTATAACATCATTAATGAACTTTTAATTAAGTAAGTTTAAAATGATACCGAAGTTTAATGTATGCACCAAAAGGATATTTAAGGTTACTTTTTCATTAATTGAGTGCATTTCTTTAGATTCGATTAATTTATTTGCTAATTAAGTATTTAAATTAAAATTCCTGTTATATATTTAACCCATAATCAACTTAAGTCTAATGCTTCCAGTTCTATATTTAATGCCAAATTCTTGGTCTCATTTTTATGAACTTTTTAATGATCTCATGATAAATGACACTTAAGATTATCCAAATATTTTTAAGTTAAACAAATAATCGTAAGCTTCGTATTTTTGAATCGATTCTTTGAAGTCGTTTTCGACAATACTCACAGAAAATCTCAAAGCTTAAGAAGTCTTAACGCAAAAAGTAATGATAATTTGAAAAAATGAGAACATTCGCAGACAAATAAACAAAAATCTTAGAAGACTAGAGTATTATAAGCAACAGTTTCTATTTGAAGAAATGATTTCTGTGAAAGTTTACGTAAAGATTATCAATTCATCAAATAATATATAAATTGAATGATTCAGTCGTGAGGTTATATTTATAGTAAGCTATTATTGAACAAATATTCTCTAAATTTAGTCACGTATCCAAACTTTAAACGCGTGTTTGGTATACATATTTATACGTGAGTATGGCTTAAATTTAAAAATATATTTTACTGGAAAAGAATTGGTGAAAACTAGAATAATCTGGTGTTTTGGCAAAGTCTAGAGCACACTATTATTTAATTCAAATCATATAAGGCTTTAAATATAGTTTGAAAATTGAAAATTAAAGCAAATCCTAAAATAGATTCATTTATTTACAAACTTAACTAATGTTTACTATTAATGGCAATTTATCACTCATTCAAAAGAGCCCATCACAGCCTCATTCAAATAGGTTATTAATAATTCCTACCCTTAGTAACGTTTAGCACAAATGTTTAGTATAGTAACAATTTATACTAATATAATATATTGAATATTAAGCTAAATATATCATTCAATTAAGTAAACGTAGTTTTTTAGGTTCTAATACATAATCCTTTTCCCGTTTTTTTTGTACGCTTTAATCTCTTATTTAACTCTAAAATCCAATTAAGATTTATTTGAATCTCTTCGTAAACAATTTTTTCTACTTTTGTGCCTCTAATAGGTTTCTGAAACGAATTTAATATGTTTTGTTTCAATCTTATCAACTCTTGTGATGACGACCGGTGCGGCTGCCTTTTCAAAATATGAAAATTGGAACTATTTTGATGCCTTTTACTATTGTTTCATTACGTTAACTACGATAGGGTTTGGAGATTATGTGGCACTGCAAAAAGAAAGTGCACTGCAATCAAAACCAGAATACGTAGCATTTAGTTTAGTGTTCATATTATTTGGTCTGTCAGTAGTGTCTGCGGCTATCAATCTGTTAGTGCTTCGCTTCTTGACTCTTAACACTGAAGACGAGCGGAGAGATGAAGCAGAGGCCGCAACTGCAGCTCAAGGGGCAGTTCGTCTGGAAGGCGATGTGATCACTGCCAACGGATCAATCATTAGTGGACACGAACCCGATAAGGGGACGTCAGACAATGATGAGGTCGCCTCTGTGTGCTCGTGTACTTGTTATGGCCCGCGATCTCATTATAGTGAAAGATCCAGTCGGAGAAGGTCTACGCGTTATTCCTTCAGACGTGATAGTGCTGTGTATTACAAACCAGGAGCACATCTGCTTCCATTACATCTATTTAGATCAGCATCAGGTTCTAGTGACATCGGTGATCACGACAGTCTCTTCGGTGTTGGTGTTAGTAATCCTCATCCTAATCCACAAACTATGTTCATTACTACGCCTATGACTGATCCAAGTTTACAAGAAGTCACCAATAAGAGAGCCTCCATCTGACTACAGTTATAACATATTTCAATTTTAAAACTTTATTTCAATTTTATTGCTTACAAAAGTGATCAAATTGTAAATATATTTCTAATATAAATATTCCAATTATATATTATACATAATTTTTGAGTTGCTTAAGGCGACTGAATTGCATATAATTAACACAATTACGATATTACGATATGTAAGCTCTGGAAATATAAATAATTTCAAAATGACTGACTTCTTGCACAGATTTGGATGTTTTCAATGATCAATTAACTTAAACTTCCTCAAAAAATCTTTATTTCGCACAATGAAATTATGATAAATAACTAAAACTATAATAATTTTCAGTATTAAAAAAAGAAATTTGAAAGATTTTGCAAAAAATTTTCATTTCTTGTATAAAATTAATAAAAATGAATGTTTGATGCGTTTTCTACTTATTGTCAGTGACTATCGCTTTACTGAAATTTTTCCTAACAGTCAAAGCAAAGAAGTTCTACTGCCTTCGCATTCAGTTCAACAAAATTAAATATCAAACTTTTAATTTTTTTGAAATTATAATCTTTTTCTATAAATTTCTTTAATCTTGTTATAAACTATAAACCACTGTCATAGTCATATTTTTTGGTTAGGGGGAATAAAAATAGTCTGTTTAAATCAAGATTTATTGAATGTAACATTTTAAATTTATACAAATCTTCTTTTACTATAGCAATCATTTTATATCGCCTTTGCTTCCAATATCTTAGAAGTACTCAACTATACAACTGTTGTGTTTTCACAAAATAATGTCATTAATTCATGTTTAAGGCTATAAATTGATTGAAATTGAATTATAGGTAAAGTATATAAGGTTTAAAAACTTATACTTAGATTGATATGAGTTTGAATAGCTATAGTATTAAGAATATGGTATATAACAATGGTTCTCAAACTGCCATTTGCGAATCAATACCGATCATCGAAAAGTAATCAGTTGGATATCAAAGAAGTTAAAAAACTTTGTCTATGAAGAAAACTTAAAATGGAATCAAAAGTGTGTTTGTTTGGATTAATTTATAAAATCAAATAATAATTCGCTTTCAATTTAAAGCTTATCCAAAAAGTTAGATTCAATTAATAAAAATTAATAAAATTAATATATTGATTATTATTTTATATAATTTATTATTGTTTTTTGCTTTAATAGTGTATTAGGTTAGGTTGATTAGGTCATGGGTCCCCAAACTATGGGTCACGACCCAAAAATGAGTCGCGATCAAAAAAGTTTGGGAACCTATGGGTCCTTTGAAAACTGTAGAGACATTCATACAGATAAATAGTTAACTCAAAAATTTTAAACAATAAACACGCCTTATGTGTCTTATGTATTGGAATTTATTTTCTTATTATTTATTGAATAACAAATATTGAATTAAAAAATTTTGAATTTTGAAAACACTTTACTTAAAAAATTGTATTAGAAAGCAGGTGAGTTTTTAACTCCCACTCGAAATTCCAAGAATTTGTAAAATATAACCGCAAAAAATTGATAATATATCTTAATAAAGTGATCGTATAGTAACGCCTCAATATGCCCAATAAAAAACTATAACTATTTCAACAATTAAGTGACTTTCTCTTTCTCTCTAAACTAAAATATTACAAACTTGTCTCCAATCAAAATGCTTTCAGGTATATTATACTTTATTGTAAAGCATATATCTTTAGCCAAGTATATAGAATTATATATTTCATTAAAATCAAAGATGATTTATTTTGGATAAACCTAAACCTTAAACTAACAATTTTAAAATTCATTTTCATATTTAATTCAACAAATATTATAATATTTGGAAAACCAATAATTTGAGTTTAGAGCTTTGTCGATAAACAGATAAATCATTGAAAGCTAACGAACTTTTAGTTTTAAAATTTTTCTAATTTTTTATCTTTTTATTCATTAAGTTTTATGTTTTAGTGGCATAACTTTAAAAAAAAGTTTTTATCAGCCAACTCCCTAATGAGAGGAGATCTCACTGAAGCCCATGTTGAAAACCAATGAGATTTTTGCAGGGATAACCCTGTGTCGGCTGTGGGCGAACGCTGTGTGTCGGGTCATAGGGTTGTTATAAAACAATGAATATGTGACCAACATATTGCAGAAAAAATAGAACGCGCCTGGGATTCGAACTCACAACCCTTCGATCATGAGTCGAAGCCATAGTGCATTACGCCATTCTTCCCCCTCGGTATGACTTTTTTAATTAAAAATAAGGTGTTATACATGAAAGTATATATTTTGAGTGTTGAATAATATATGCATGACACGGGTGCTGGCGGACGTGCCGGTCATTTTTTCCTATGTCGTGAGAAACCGAAAACTCCTAGACTATTTGTCACTGAAAGAAGTAATTATTTATAAATAATATCTTCAAGAGTTTAGCGATAATTTAAATACAATTTTGCTAATTATTAGTAACATCATCACAGATCCATATCTGTATTATACTTAATGTGAACTCATTTTTCATTATTAATATATACTGTACCAAAGTTTAAGGCCAACTCATTTAGTTCTTAAGGCAATTAATGGATACATTTTTATAACAATTAAGAGCATAGAATAGACTGCTTTAACAAAAGATTAACTAAAATTAGATAATACATAAATTAGTATTTGTTGCGTTTCAAGTTTAGATTAAAACGTTATCCCGTACTGTAATGTGATTTTCTTTTAATAACAAACATTTCGATTTCTACATTGCATTAACCTTCTTCTCAACATTAATAGAACCAGAATATTCTTGAATCACTGGCTATAACAGAAGAAAATGAACTAATTTGCAGCACTGCTCATAAGTAGAGACTAGTGTTTGTTCATTTCTCGACAGTCTTGTTATTCAGAGTCTTGTATAGAAAATAAGGGCATTTGAGAGATAGAATATCTGAATTGAGTTGTTGAACTCAAATCATCATAAATTATAAAATAATAAGGAAAAATCCAATATGAAAAGAGCCGAATAGATTTAACCCTAAAACTACTTTACTCATTATAAATTTTAATAAAATAATTGCGATTTTAATATTTAAAGTTTAAACAAATGAAGGCTTTTCAAGTTTTTTCTCATTTTCACTTACATTCCATTTTTTTCTATATGACTTCCACTTCCATGGAATGAAAGTAGAAGCAAAAGTTACATCACTAGTTTCGCACATTTTATAGGCTTTAAGATAAATTGACTTTAAAATTAAGGCAATTTTTATTATTTATTAATCATATAAATCTTTTATTTACAAAATCATTGATATATTGCTAACTCATCTCCAAAAATGTAGTGCAGACGACTATTATTATTAAAGTTGATGTTTTGGGATTTAGTTAATGAAATCTAATTAAAACAAATTAATTTGAAGTAATAAACATTCTCTACAAAGATCTTTTATTTTGAGGCAAATCAATATCGAATCGCATTAAAAAGCAGCGGACAATACAACAAACGCCAACTCATGAGTTTGATCATTAGTAGTGTTTTTTTAATTGATTCAAATAATGATTGGAATGGAAAAAAAATTTTAAATATTAGCATTAGGTGAACACAATCTAATGGCCAACTGTAACGACAAATTACAATCAAACTTGAATGCACTCTATTTCAAATGAGATCATTTTAGGCCAAAACAATACTTTTCTAGCAGATCCACATACAATAAAATACAAATAATATAATTATAAAATTAAAAATAAAGTCAAAAATAGCATTTAGTGGTCGACCGGTTCCTTATAAAAACTAGTTTGCTCTCCAAAATATCAGTGTAACAAAAATTTTAATTAGGAAAAAATTTAGGACGGTATTCCTCATATTTTAAGAGATAATGATTTTCAAAGAATTTATTCATAAGAACTCAAATGGAATTTTATAATAATACAAACTCTGAAAAAGTGCAAAATTTAAAAATTTTATTTTATAAATAAGTTTATTTAATTTTTACTCAAACTGTACTACTTTAGAACATAATTATTTTAAAGAATTATAAGATCTAGAATTTATTTATTAGACTGCTTTATACTCGAAATCTACTGTAAAACATTCTAAAAATTAAATTTTATATCCGAAATGTTAAAACCCAGAGTGAGTGTAATGGTAGAAAACTATTGTTGATATGACAATCTCGTGAATATTGCTCATTATGTTAAGTTTTATGCAAATTATTTTTCTGAGTGTGAATCGACATAAACTTTAAAACTTAGGTTTACGCCCGAAAATTGCAAATCACGGTTAAATTGGGCTCAAACTGTCACACGCGTGACCTTTCTATTTGACATATAATAAATTTAATTTATATAAACATTACTTGGATTTTAAAATCATTAAAATTAATGTTAAGAGAATAACTTTGATTTCTAATGTTTATTTGATGAATAGATATGAGAATCGACATGTGTCCAGATTTCGTAAATCTATTTTTTCATAGCCTTTCCAAAAAACAAACATAAGAAAGGATACCATTAAATAGCAATCAGAATAGAAATAAACGTGATTTAGAAGGACAATAAAAATCAAATCAGAAATAAAGAAATAAGGACTGGCGGGAGAAATCCGGAATTTTTGTTTTTAATTCAAATAAAATAAAACACTATTTGAAATTAAACTAAAATTTTACAATCAATTAAGTGATTATTAAGGAAAAAATGAAAAAAAATTTTCATATCGGTCAATCAGATCGGCCGTAATGATTGTGACCTTCATGACCTATCTTATGACCTATTTTCTGACTCTGGCAGGAGTAGTTTGGAGATTAATAAATAAATATTGGTCTAATACATATATTTTTGACCAATTCTTCACTATATAAATAAATTGAATAGTTTTCTAAACTTATAGCTTCAGATTTGTCTAAAAATTTTCAATTGGAAGCAAATGTAGAAAATTTACAAATTTTGGTTTTTCCGAGTTTTTCAATCAATTTGGATTTGGAAGCAACAAAAATTTAAACTACCGATGGTTTTTGCAAACATTAGTATAACTTTTGAACCAGAACGCATAGATCATTAATTTTGGTACCATTAGAATGGTCTCGTTGAGTACTAGCGATATGACCTATCATGTGATTTTTAAGAAGCTCCGTCCACTCAGAAAAACCAATTATGTAAAGGATATACAATGGGCGTATCTCATGAACAGGTGGGCGTGGTTTAAAATTTTTTGATATTTCGATTTCTTTTAATAAATATTATCAATTGAAGCTATCAGCCGATTATTATGTCGACGGATCTCTGAAACTCATAGAAATGCCAGAGGTTTAGTAGAGGTCTCAAGGTTTAAATCAGTTTTACACCCGATCTGATTGACCGATATCAAAAAAATTTTTCCTTAATAATCACTTAATTGATTGTAAAACTTTCATTTAATTTCAAATAGTATTTTATTTTATTTTAATTAAAAACAAAAATTCCGGATTTCTCCCGCCAGTCCGCCAGTACGAAAACTGTTATTTTAGTAAAATTTCAATTTAATTTCAAAATAAATAACAAAAAAGTCAATTTGAATCACCTAACTATATATTTTGTTGTTAAACCAAAGTAACTAATATTTTATATAAAAGACACTCAAAGTGTGCTGTTTTTGCTAAATCGGATTGAAATATATAAAAGATTTTCTATTAATAATTCAAAAGACTTCACTTCAATTTAAATGAATTAGAAATGTCTAAATCAAAGTCTTTGTTTCTTATTTTATATTTTAAATGTCAAAATTTTTATTTAAATATTCCAATAATTTTCAATACTTATCTGAAATAAAGAATATGTCATAGTTTAAGAATTTAATATATCATAAAAATAGATTTTTGCATTGTTTCACTTCATTAAAGTAGTCTTTGATATAAACTTTAAAAATATCACTTAAATTAAATATTAGTTTAGCTGAAAAATGAGGTGATGTCAGCTCATTCTCAGATGGAGACAATCAAAACAGATAAAAATAAAGGATTTTATGACAAAACTTAATGATCAAGTATTTAATTGTTTGAAAAGGCCTTTATGTGGACAATCATTGAATTTAATGAAAATTTTAAAATATAGATCTTTAATAAATCATTCAAAATAATAATGACTTTTTCTTTGACTCACTCTCTAATATTGCTGGAAATCATTGATTTTCAACAGTATATATTTCACGTTACACAATATTTTGAGAAACTTAGTGCTATTTTGAGTTAAAGTAATCTTTTTGCTTAAAAGTTTGAGTGCACATAAAACTAAAGATTGCATAAGCTATGAGTTCGCATTATATTACTTTTGCTTTTACGAGATCGTAAAAAAGGTGCCAAAACACCATTCAGTTGAGCTTTGATGAAGGCATAGCTGATAATAGGGTTAAGTGAAGAGAATATATGATCAAAAGATAAAAGCGGAGAAACTTAATGCAATTTTGTTCAAATGAGCCCTAAAGATGAAAAGTTTATCAGCTCATAAAGTTTGTAAAGAATAAAACTAAACCTGATTTACACAAAGACTTAAATATGGTTTTTGTTAGCACTCAATCGTATATCTTATGAATGAGAATCTGTTTTAAAAAATTGAATCGAGTTTATTAAAGAAATGGTTTTAATTCAATTTTATGAGAAAATTGAGTTTAAATTTTCAATATAATTAGATTTATTGTCTCCGTTTAACAAAATAAGAGACTTATTAAAATTGCAATTAGTTATGTTCAAAATATTGACTCATAAACAAAATGAAACAATAAGGAGCTCAATATTCATTTGACATAAAGGCTTAAAAATAAGAATGACTGACACATTCAGCTAATATTGCAAGAAAAATGTTTCAGAACCATAGATGTACTGGTACTCACGCTCGTAAACCACAAGCTTGAGCTTAAGCTCACACAGAACTGCTCAGAAATACAATTTGCAATAGAATGCATTCTGGGAATTGAACTTAATGTTACATTTTTTAAGATCAATGATAAGATTTACGAAACTGTATCATAAAGAGGAATACCCAAAATTGCCCCCTCCGTAGACCTAGGCATATGATACATTATTTTAAAGCTTATGATGTGG
>JAQGCH010002593.1:0-12304 GCA_034699485.1 Nanhermannia elegantula
ATTACATTAAAAATCAAAGGGGGGACTAAGGTATACATTTTCAGATTTCACTTTTCTAGAACCTCATTTGCTGTACTCTCTCGCGAGTTGCTGGACATGTGGCCACCCTAGGCTCAAAATATTTTGAAAACTAAAATTTAAAGCAAAAAATGGTAATATATTCGCTCACATATAGGGTTATAAACCGGTTTCAAGAATTAATTTGTGTAGTGCAGTGCCGAACCCAAAAATATTTAGGAACCCAGAAACCCAGAAACCCAGCAATAGGAAAAAATCTCAATTTTTTCTTTATATAGATTGTGCGCTCATTGAATAGTATTACTAAACTGTGTTATTCATTTTTATTATTGAAAAATATGTTTAAGTAAAGTTTCAAATTTGTAATTCTTTTAAATTTTTAATATAAAAGAATAATAATTTTATAAAAATTATTTTTTAATTGAAATCTTATTTAACTCATTTAACACTTAAGTGTATGTAACATTAGTTTATAAAAACCAACTCTCTGTAAGTCTTTATAAAAACTTATAAAGTCTCTGTCATTACCCAATGACATAAATACCTTAAAATCTTCATAAAATAAAGTGTAATTTGAAATATTAATTACAGTTATATCATAACTGCGTATATAATCTCAATTTTAAAGCTCATTAAATATAATAAAAAATTTATTAAGGCTCACAAATCTAACACTAAATACACATTGAAATTCAAGAAATAATTGTATTTTATATAAAATTTAATAAAAATTAAGAAAAATTCAAATGATCCAGCTCATGATTTTTTATCTCTTCTTGGATTCAGCAGGGAATACATGTCTTACCATCCCTTATATACCCAAATTTACAATAACAACCAGCATTGCATATACGCACTATTGGTGGTGCTGGACATGGCTGTTGTATCAATTTGTGATCCACACACATTGGCCCACAATAAGGCTCACACGTTTCATAAACCTCGTTTGGATCAGTGCATACTTGACCTGTCAATTATAATAATATAATAAATTTTAGTTATGTATCAATTTATTGATTGGCTTACAAAATGTGAATCCAATAATTGAGATAATAATTAGACAAATAAAATATAACTTCATTATAATTAAAATGATTTTAATAATTTTTTGTAATTAATGATTTATAAAAACCATTTACTTTATAAATATTGAACAGATATGAAGCATGGGTAGTAACATATGCTACATAAAAGTATAGATACACCAGAGAAGAGATGCCCAAGGGTGGGAAGTGGGTAGGGTTTAACCCCCTCCCCCCCAAGGTTCAAAATTTTACCTTAATCCCCCTTTCATTCGACGATCCCCCAATGGATTTTTGAATTTTTGCCATGGGATGGGGTGCCAAGGTAAAATTTCCAAAAAATCTTTAAAAAACTCAAAGGGGGACCAGGGTAAAATATTTTTAAAAATACTACCCCCTGGAGCTTTATACCTTGGGCATCTCTGCTCCAGAGATACACAATATAATCGCAAAATAGTGTGTGTCTTTAATTTATTAAATCCGATACCGTCCAAAATAATGCGTCATTTTTTGCTACTTTACTATACTTTTATATTATAATTTTTGCATAATATTATGCTTTTAAGTAATGATTTTTCACAAAAAATATATTAATTTCGATTTATTACAGTTTAATATTTGAATGTAAATTAACGACAGACACTTCTATTTGGTTAATACAATAATAGACTAAAAATATTTAATCATAAAATACACAACTCTTTAAAAATATAATTTAAATTATTTTTAAACATTGATTACATAATAATATGTTATATTTTAATTCAAAGTGTGTTTATTTTACAATCGTTGATAGGAATACATGTCTGACCATCCCTTATATACCCAGATTTGCAATAACAACCCGCTGCAGTACATATACCTCCTGGCGGTGGTGCCGCACAATCTCTTAGTAGTAGTCTGCGATTCACACACATGGGTCCACAATAAGGCCCACATGTTTCATAGACCTCGTTTGGATCAGTGCATACTTGACCTGTCAATTATAATAAAGTGATAAATTTTAATAATCTATCAATTTATTAATTGACTCACAGAAAGCGCATCCTATAATTGAGATAACAATTAGACAAATAAAATATAATTTCATTATAAATAAAATAATTTTAAAAATTTTTTGTGTTCTGTATAATGTTTTGTAATATTTAATAAAACAAAACACTTTATAGGTATTGAATCACAATATGAATCATGGGTAGTAACATGTGTTACATAAACGTGTAGATACACAATTTAATCGAACATAATGTGTCTTTAGGGTGACCAAGTTTAATGGAGTCTAAATCTGGACAGCTTAAAAAATCAAAGGGGGGACCAAAGGATAATTTTTCATAAATTTTATTTTAAGAAAAACTTAAAGGGGGCCCAAGCACTGCATTTTTTAAATTTAGTTTAAAACCTAGACAGTCCAGATGAAATATGGACGCTTGGTCACCCTATGTGTCTTTAATATATTAAATCCTTATACTATCAAAAATAATATTATTATTTGATTCTTTTCTACACTTTGCTATACTTTTATATTATAATCTATGCTTTTAAGTAATTCTTTTTCACAAAAATTATATAAATGTAATATAACGCGACACACTTTTCTTTCCTTAATTCTATATATAAGTCTATAACTTTTTAATATATTTCTATCATATCTACCAACGTATGTAAAATATGTTTGTTAGGAATTGAAATTTTTTGATCCCTATTTATTGAAAATATTTTTTGAGTAATTTTTTGCTTATTCTATATAATAAGAATACTTAATGTGTTTTTTCTTAATGTTTATGTTGCATAATTAGCTTATTCCATAATTTAGTGATAACAGAGTGATAATAATATATGATTAAATCTAATATAAGTGAAATCCTTGAGTTGTTTTTAAAAAATATTGAAAAATAAGATTATGCGACATAAAGAGGATGTGAATTATATCGACCACGAAGACAGTAAAATCACCGATGCCTCCATTATTACCAACAGCACAACCAATAGCACCAATGCAACAAAGTAGGCATGAAGTTTTTTCCAATTATTTTGGGAGGGGGTAAGTGCAAAATGCTTACGTATATTGGGAGTTGGCACATGGAAGCGTACGAATGCGTATAGTGAGGGGGTAGGGTTATAGAATTCTCATTTTTTGCGTACGTACTAATTGAAAGGCTCCTAAGCCTTATAATAATAAAATAAAAATATTAAATCACAAAATACACAACTCTTTAAAGATATAATTGAATTTATTTTTAAATATTGATTGCAGTGGATTACTGAACAATATAATTGAATTCAAAATGAGTTCATTCAATTCAATTTACAATCATTGATGGGAATACATAACTGGCCATCTCTTATATAATCAATTTTGCAATAACAACCTGCTGGAGCACACATTTGTTTCCCTGGCGGTGGTGCCGGACATGGAGGATAGACTAATCTATGATTTAAACACATTGGTCCGCAATAAGTTCCACATGTTTGATACACTTCGTTTGGATCAGAGCATACCTGTACTTGACCTGTCAATTATAATATTATAAAATTTTTTTATTAATATATGAATTAATTACTGAATTGACTTACAAAATGCGATTTCTATTATCGATATGAAAATTAAGCAAACAATAAATGATTTCATTATAATTAAAATAAGTTTAATAATTTTTATATTTTGCTTAATGTTTTGTAAAATTTATATAAACCGAACGCTTTATAAGTATTAAACAGATATTAATCATGGGTATAAACATGTGTTACATAAACATATAGATACTTAAAGTCACAGCCGTAACCAGAGGGAATGCCAGGTTGACTTTAGCATCTCCAAACGATTTTAAATTGTATCATTTCTATTGAAAAATTAAATTGAAACATCCAACTTTATCAATAAAATTACCATGTGAATTCGCTTAAAATCATTGCTATATTATAATCATATTATATAAATGTGGTATTCAATATATTTTGATCTTAACTAAAAATTGATAAATATCCTAATTGTCGAAGAATCATACACAAAGGAGTTGGCAACGCTAGTGTGCACTAAATAGGGTGACTAAGTTTTATGAAGTCCAAATCAGGACAGCTTAAAAAATCAAAAAGGGTCCAAAGGATAATTTTTTGATAAATTCTTATTTTGAGAAAAACTCAAAGGGGGGACCAAGCACTGTATTTTTTTTAAAAAATAGCTATAAATCTGGACGGTTGGTCACCCTAGCACTAAATTAATGTCAAAAGAAAAACCTAACAAAAAAGTCGTAAACACAAAGACAGAGTTATGGAATAGTTCCGTAAATGGTGCTTTGTTTAAATGCATGAAAGCCTACTTTTTTTAACACACACAAAATATACAGTAAGTATACTTTAAGTTAAAAAAGTGTGTTAAAAGTGTTTATGTCTCTTCACTCTAGTAAAATCACTCTAATTCAGATAAAAATACTATTATTGACGATATTTACCTGGTTTCAGACTCAACTAATACTGATTATATTGATGAATAAAATACCACTAGAAAATTTGCATGATCTATTCAATAATTGTATTTTTCACAATTTTTCATAAAATTTGAAGCTCATCTAGAATTGTACTGTACTGTAGACTCAATTCAATATAAACATCTTTATTTATATTTTTAATAAAATAAGACGAAGAGTGTTATTAAATTAATAACAAATTACTACAATTGCTTAAGTGTAGACTAAACATAAAAATGTAATTTGCTATTTTTCATATACTTCGGAGTAGTGATGAGCATAAGCTTCATTTGTGTGAGCTTTAACTTGAAATTTGAGCTTATATTAGGTATATGAATGCTAGTGCCGTACCCAGCTATGGGGCCAAGGGGGTCCAGGCCCCTCAAGAATTTTGAGTTTGTTAAGTGTAGGTCTGTTGAAAGAATTTGTAATTTTTTCCTATTGCTGGGCCCCCAACCAAAAAATTTCTGGGTACGGTATTAATGAATGCATACTTTACAGTTTAACCAAACATTTTGTTTAATGTATTCTCAGGTGCTTAAATTAATTTCAGATGAAAAAAATTTAAAAGGTTAAGCAGAATATATATTCTTCAATTTTAATTGTAAACTCAAAGCAATCAACTGCATTCAAAAGTGATTTTAATTAATTTTTTTATTATGAGAAGCTTATAAACGCTCACTACTATGAGCTTGAGCTTGAGCTTACATGTTCTTGAGCTTCTATTGAAATGGCCGAGCTTTAGCTTGAGCTAGGACAAGCTCAGCTCAAGCTCGAGCTTAGCTTTTGCTTTTCTCAGGTTAAGAGAGTTTATAAATGTGCAACAGGTGTTATAACGTCCAATACTGACACCAACACCTGTCTAACAATACCCCGCTGTTAGGATTAATTCAGCTTTGTTTGAGTCAATACTAATAGAGACAAATCATATGATATATAAACTTAATTTCACATAAATTTAGTTATTATTGAGTTTTGAATTTTAACAATCAGTACAACAGATATTTTAAACTAAATAAATATATTAATTGATTCAAAAATTGTTAAATAAATAACGAAAATTATAATTTATTTAATTCTCATTAATTATGAAACAAATAAGTGATAATAAGTTAGTATTAAAAAGAGACTCATTTAGTGATAGAGTTTGTGATGATTTGTGTGAATTATTATTGAGTTTTCTCTCATTTAAAGACAAAATAGGTTTTGAATGCGTTTCAAAACAGTTTCAAAGATGTGTTTATAGTAAACAAAGAACTCTTGTAATCGATGTTTATTTCGATCCAAGAGTTGCCGATTTATTGTATAAATTATGGAAAAAAATATTAAGATATGAACACGAAATCAATTTAATAGCATTTGAGTGTATATTAAAAAAGTGCAAATTTATTGATAATATTAATGTTATTCCTGGATTTAAAAATAGTGAACAAGTTTTGAAAATAATTACAAAGTTTTGCAATAATTTAAAGTCTATTTCATTTGGTTTCAAAGATATAACTGAAGAAACTTTAACACAATTTGGTCTAAAATTTGGTCAAAGTTTGCGAATAATTAATGATAACATATATTCGGAAACTGATAAACAGTTATTAAATTTGTGCCCAAATATCGAAAGAATAACTTATGTGGAAATCGATGAAACAATTAATGAAAAGCATTTATTGTTCGCTAAACTTAAAGAAATTAAGATTCGCTGCAAATTTTCTAATAATTTTGAAAAAACTTTTGAGACTTTTGTCAATAAATCTAATAATAGGCTTAAAGTTGTGTCCATTGATTTCAAAACTTCAACATATATTCATCGTATTTATAATCCTATGAAACAAATATCACTTTTTACTAATTTAGAGAAAATTGAATTGAAGTCTGTCTTAAAGATTGACAATTCATTTGTCGACAGTTTAAGAACTTTTGCCCTGAATTGCCGTCAGTTAAAGTTCTTTGAATTGAGTTTATATAATATTAACTCAAACAACGCTTTTAAAGTATTCAATACTATGAGATATTTTGTTAAACTCAAAAAATTAGAATTAAACCTATCTTTTGAACTTAGTCTTCAATCTGTAGAAGACTATAAAGAAATAAGTATTAAATCACTTGAAGAATGCAAACAATTAACTCATTTATACATAAATTATCCAAAACTAAGTGATCACACATTTAAAGACATTGACATATATTTACCAAAATTAAAACATTTCTGGATTCGTTTGAAGAATATTCACCGCATAACTGATGAAACTATGAAATCATTGTCTAAATTAAGATATTTGAGTAATATATATACCAGTAATTGGTCTGAAACCTACCTCTCATTAGTGACTGATTCAGGTCTTATTGAAGTGATTAATAATTGTGAAAAAATACAATCAATTAATTTCCACAAAACAGGTATTATTACACATAAAACAATTGATGCCTTAATAAGTCTCGCTTTGAAAAAGCCTCGAATTTGTTTTCATCATAATTTTCATCTATTGAAAAGTGGAGACAATTCTGATTCAGCTGTAATTGAAATGAAATCTTACGAAAGTTTACCACAAAATATGTATTTATCTGTGAATTACGAGCTTTGAGTCCTGATTGTGAACATTCTCTTAAATGATTTTTGTGTTCATTTTATTAACTTTTATGCGTAGAATGTAATCAAAGCTAAAAAATATAATTAATTACACTTACATTCTATTAAAATGATTCATATTTATGTACTTTAATTAAATATGAATTAAATTATGTATACTTTTCGTGTATGACTTAGTGTTTAGAATGAATTTTTTTGAATTTAAATAAACTTAAATCTCATACTGTTATAACATTTTTATAGTCCGTATTGAGTTTCTGTCAACCAATAAAACAATTAATTTCAATTAAAGTTTTACTACTATTACACTCAAAACTTTCTGTTTAATAAATAAAATAATAACTTATAAGTTATAACAAATATTAGGCGATGTTTGCAATATGTATACATCTGGTCTACATATTTACTTTACTTTCGTGTTTATAAAAATTAGTTAACAGTAAACTTATATTTAAAATACAGTAATACCTCGATATAGTGAATTGCTGGGGACCGACACTTTGTATTCACTATAAAGAGGTAACTTTAGCATTAGATTAATAGTAAGGGACCTGAACCTTGCGTTCACTATAAAGAGGATTCACTATATGGAGGTTCATTATATCGAGGTATTACTGTATTAATAAAAATAATTATATATATATGTATTAATTAAAGCAAATTAATTAAAATGTTAGAAATATTATTCTTAACCCTTGAGAAGTATGATATTTCCTAATCTTGCTCTTGAATTAAAATAAAATGTTTAACTACGAGTTTGTCGACACTTTAAATGTGTACTATATTTAAAATAATCTGAAATACTGTACTGTATTTTCGAGAGTTAAATAAAAATATTTTCTTAATTCTTAAATCAATGTAAAGCACAAAGAGTTGAAACAAGTTTTGGGATTTAATTTGAAAAACAGGTGCTTTTGTTTGAATTAAAACTAAAATAGACAAATCATATGGTATGAAGATTTGAAACAAAGCATTTCATTTTCAATGATATTCAAGTTATTGTTATTCATGTTATGCTTATATCGTATTTAACATTATTTCAAGTCTTTTTGTGTCAATATATTAACAATTTTGTCGGTTTTAAAATTTTTTATTTAATTTTCATTAATTATGACAAATAATTGATAATAAGTTAGTATTAAAAAGAGACTCATTTAGTGATAGAGTTTGTGATGATTTGAGTGAATACTTACTGAGTTTTCTCTCATTTGAGGAAAAAATAAGTTTTGAATGCGTTTCAAAACAGTTTCAAAGATGTGTTTATAGTAAATAAAGAACTCTTGTAATCGATGGAAATGTTTTCACTTCAGAAAATGAGAAAGAATTCAATTTAATAGCTTTTGAATGTTTTAAAAAATTGCGATTTTATTAATAATATTAATATCTATTGTTCTGAACTTAAGAATAGTGTAGAAGTTTTGAAAATAATTACAAAGTTTTGCAATAATTTAAAGTCAATTTCATTTGATTTAAAATTTATAACTAAAAAACTTTAACACAATTTGGCGTAAAATGTAGTCAAAGTTTGCGATTAATTAATGATAACTCATATTCAGGAACTTATAAACAGTTATTAAACTTCTGCTCAAATATCAAAACTATAATTGCTGTGAAAATCGATGAAATAATTAATGAAAAGCATTTATTGTTGACTAAACTTAAAGAAATCGGATTTATTGCCAATTTTCTAAAACTTTTGAAAAATCTTTCGAGACTTTTGTGGATAAATATAAGAATAGACTTAAATATCTGTACATTTCTTTCGAGCGTTTTATACACGATATTCATCTTAATTATAATCCTATGAAACATAGTTTTTTTTATAACTGATGTGAATGTTATTTGATGTGAATGTTATTTGATGTGAATCTAAGGAATGCATACAAATTCCTAAACATTATACATTATTATCATATTATATATACATTTTAAGCAATTTTTCTTATATTTGATTATTTTTATAAAATAAATAAAAGATTGCAATCTATATGAAAGCTCTATATTCTTAAATATAATAAACTCTTTATTTGAGATAAAAGTTAATAGTAAGCAAGATATATAGTTCATTTCAAATCTATTGCCAAAACGCGTGCGATGTTATAATATTTTTTATCTTACGGCGAACTCCTTTTATAACTGTAATAACTATCGTAAAATATGCATTGATATGTGCACTAAAAATAGTGATAAACATTATTCTTATATTCAGCGCGTTTTTCTAATGAGAATTTAATTCCACTCTTAACACTGTTATGAAATCGACTAATAAAAGTTGTCTTCAAAATCTGTATGATTTTTGATTTTCAAAAGCAAATCATATAACAGAAATATAGAATATCTCTCAAAGAAGATTATATCATGTTTTGAACAGAATCAAAGCATATGATATTATGAAAAAAGGATTGAGAAATATGAGATCTGCGAAATTTAAGACCAGAATATTGTAATCATATTAATACGACCGCAAAGAAAACTGTTAAAAATAACAAAATAATTGCTTAATTATCAAAGATATTCTCAAATTGTGGGGAATAATTGAAAAATTAAGCATTTTTAACATACCGTTCGTGAGATTTAGTACAAAACTAAACATCAAGAATGGGAGTCATAAATCTCATGACTACCTCAATTTATTCAAAAATTAATTAAAATTAATTGAATTATAATTAGTCAAATTTAGTTATATAAGTTGATAATAGAGTAATAGTGTAATCATAAATACTTGCAATTTCATTAATTGCTCTAATAAGTAATTAATAAAACCTATTAATGTGATTGCCAATAGTTTTGAAATATACCTTACTTGCTTTAGTAAAAAACACATACTTGCAATTGCATTCAGTACAGTATGGTTTATAAAATAAAGATCTAGACCACTACTGATCCAGGTTTACTCTATTATCTTATACTCATATAGTAATATAGTATTCATATGAGATAGTAGAGGAAAACTTGGATCAGTACTGGTTTAGATGTTTATTTTATATACCATACTGTTGTTGTACTGTAAACCATACGACAAAAATATTGCAAAACTAAAATATAAGCAAATGTTTATTTTAAATTAATTTTATCAAATAAATGAAATTAGAGCTGGAAATTATTGTATCGAAAATATTATTAATAGAAATTAATGAAGTTTGGGTTAAAATTGAGAATGATAAACACGCAAATGAGGTTAGGCAAAATGTAAAAAGACTACAGGACGTCGAGCTACATTAATTTTTTGATAAAATGAAGTTTACGCTATGTGTCTTCAATCCCCTGAAAACTATGTCCGTCTTCTATCGTTAAAACCAAAATTTTTTACTTAAAAATTTTTATAATGGACTCTATGGAAGAAAATGCAATGTTCAAAAATTAATTTGAATACTTTTTATGTTAAAAAATGAGACGGATTTAGGCTCATTTTAAAGGCCATAACTTGAAAATTATTTTAAATACGTAAATTTTTGGATGGGAGCCGTTCAACTCATGGATGCTTTGCTCAACTCAACGATTCCCTGTTTATCTAATCCTAAGGTTAAATTACTTTCAAACAAAACCCTGAATTAAAATTTAAAGCAAAACTTATAAAATTTATAAAATGTTTTGAAGTTTGAATTAATTTTTAATAGACCACTAAGTTTAGTGTTGTGTTTAAGTCTAAGGCATGTGACAAGTTATTAAATAACAGTACAGTACATGCAGATCTACTTTTAATGCATACTTACATTACTTTCATTACTTGAATTTACTCAAAACAAATAATTGATGCTCTAATCAGTATGGGGTGATACACATAGTACGTACGCAGTCAAGGGGGAGGGGAGGTCAAACTAATTTTAAAAATGCGTACACGTACATAGAGATAACATAGTGACGTACGCTAACAGGGAGGGGGAGGGGTCTGAAAACTGCCCAAAACTGCATACGTACTATGTGCATCACTCCTATTAAATTCATGTTTATTACAATATTTTAAAATGAATAATTCATTGTTTTTTCTTAAAATTCAACATACTCCTCATCCAGTATATAATAACTATATATTTTATGAACTGTTTAAAAAATGAACACAAAGGTACCGAAGATTTAATAAATTCTCTCTCAAATGAAAATCCAGACCTCAAAAAAGAGAAAATATGCACAAAATGATGAGAGACTTAAAAATGTATGGGAAAGACTAAAAACTAATGCTTTAAATCCAATTTCTAGCTTTGAATTTTTAGACAAAGCAGCTTTTTGTGTAAACAGATCTCTAACTCATGGAATAATGTGTCTGTCATTAAGAAATATCGAGGTGTCTTTTATATTTAATTAATTTTTTGTATCAGTTTTTTATTAAAATATTCATTCACTTACATTCAAATATTTTTTGATTATTTTTTAAATTATTAAAATTGGTGTTCTTTCATATGTAAAATGGGGTTAAGTCTGCCATAACAGGTGTTAAAACAGGGAATCGTTGAGTTGAGCAAAGAATCGGTGAGTTTATACGTAGCCTTTTTGGATACCATATAGCAACACGTGATATTTACAGTGCCACGCCCACTATAAAAATTTGAGTCAGCCCTTTAATTTTCTTTTACATTTTAATTTAAATTTTAAATAATTTAATGCTGAATATGAATACGAAAATTTTATTTCAAACTCATAATAGGGACGAAATATCTTTTTAAATGTTGAAAAATTAAGGAATATGAATAGCTGTAACTCCGCCCCTATTAGAGATATTTAGATGGGATTCCATATTCTTAGTCAGCATCAAATTAGCTACGAAATAGAATAAATTTAATATGCGTGACTCAAATTTTTATAGGTGGGCGTGTCATAGTAAATATCACGTGTTGATATATAGTATCTAAAAATTTTAGTATTTAAAATGATCTACAAGTTATGACCTTTAAAACGAAGTTATTCTACAAGGAAAAATACAAATTTATTTTTGAAAAATATATTTTCTCTCACAGTGCCTATTATTAAAAAAATTTATAAGCTATTAATAATTTATTAGCGATGATTAATATACTTATTTATCAATAATTCATATAATGATTTCACATGAGTTTTTGTAGTTGGGAGAAAACTATTTGTAAAATTGAATTTAGATTTCTTACTTTTATTCACAATTTAATTAAGACCACTAACTATGGAATTTTGTGGACGAAGTTTTTTTGCTCACTGCTAGCCTTCATCAGCACAAGTGATCGAATGATTGACATTTGCATTATTAG
>JAQGCH010002594.1:0-12301 GCA_034699485.1 Nanhermannia elegantula
AGTTGCAAAAGTTGGGAAGAGGTCTACTCCTCTGCAGCTAGTTTTAGGTTGCGTTTGCAATATGCAACTTTCTATTTACACTTTGCAATTTAGTTGCAGTTGCATAGTATAAATGCACCTTAAGAGTTTGCACGCTTTTGACTAAACCCCCCCTCCCCCACGACTGCGTACGTACTATGTGCATCACCCCTAATAGGATCAGTTGTTCCTTTATTTAAAGGTAAGGAACCTTAAATTAAAGTGCTATTGGGAACCAGCGCCGTAACCAAAATTTTTAGTTGGGGGGGGGCTAGACATAGGAAAAACCTAAGATATGGCAATTTTTTTAAAATGCTACAGACCTACACTTAAATGTTCAAAAATCTTTGGGGGGGGCTATAGCCCCCCTGCCCACCCCTAGTTACGGCTGTGTTGGGAACATAACTTAACAGAAGCATCAAAATTTCAAATGAATTAAAGATAAATGTTTGCAAAAACATAATTATAATTAAAAGAATAACCTGTACAGTAAAACATCTTTATATTGAGCCCTCTGTATAATGAATGCTTTATTAAAAAAAAGTATGAGAATAATTACCGGTAATATTTAGTAAAATTATTGATAATTTTCTCAATAAACTTTGAATGTAATTTAGAAAATAATTTTTTAAATTCAAATTTAGCTTAAAATTTATAGTTTATAGTGTACGAGAAGAGCTCAACGCTATTATTGCTCTTTTAACAAGAGTTCACTATAAGCGGGTCCTCTATATCCGGTTTATTTATTATGTGTGCATTTGGTTGAGGACACCGTCAAGAGTACTGTTCATTATTAAAGGGTTTTTAACGTAGTATAAGAAGTACTAAAACAAAAATCATTACATTTCTAAGAATTGCAATAATGACAAAAACTCTATGACGTTATGAAGGGTTTTCCCAAAAATATTTGTAACGAACTCTCTTTCCGTTACTATTTTGAAGAAAAATACATTAAAGTCACCCAAAAAAGGCAACCGTTGCCAAAAAATATACCACAAAATACTCGAAGAAAAGAGTGCATTAATTTTCATTTGAGTCATCATTTTCTTAATATTGTATACATTTTTCTCTTTTGACAGTAACTTCTCTGACATCGTTATTGACCGCAATTTATTTGATAGAAAGAACATTTCACTCAATAGTTTACATAATCGGAAAATTAAGTTTAGTCTAAAAATAAATGTGAGCTGAAAAAAAGTTTTTAAAAATATACATCAAAACCTAAATTGAAGGCTACTTGTCTGCTGAGATATACCCGTAATAGTCAGTAAAACTTTTTATTGTATCATAAGTTAAAATACTGTACAGTAGACTCTCGTTATAATAAACTCAGATAGAATGGATCCCTCGCTATAGTGAACCTCTTTATTGACATTTTTTAAAAATAAATATCAGCTCAAAAACGGTTTTTAAAAATATAGATCAAAACCTAAATTTAAGGCTAGTTTTCAGGGTTTTCTGGGTTTTCTGAATTTTCTGCTGACACATGAGATATACCGTAATAGTCAGTAAAACTTTTTATTCTATCATAAGTTAAAGTACTGTACAGTAGACTCTCGTTATAATAAACTCGGATATAATGAATCCCTCGCTATAGTGAAAATGTTTGTAGACATTGTTTGGTTCGCAATACTGTTTCAGTAGAACTAATGCTTAAAAACTTTTCCTATATTGAAATCACGTTATAGTGAATGGATATTTGACTGTTAACTATAACGAGTGTGTACTATATTAAATTGTTTGTATAAATAGAAAAGTTAATTAAAATAAAGGCTAAAATTTATTTAATGTTTAAATTTATTTAATTATTTAATTGCCTGAAAACCTATTTCTAGACTAAACTTCACTGAAATAGTTATATAATCAATAATTTAATATGAAGTCTAGTATACCGTTATTTTTCACAACACGGAAGACAGAGAAAGAGTTATTTAACAAAATGAAAAACTTTTTCAAAACTTAATTAATATAAATATTTACAAAAAAAAGATTTTTTTATAAGCGATAAAAAATACTGACAAATGCTTTCATAAACTTATGATTTAAAAGAATAAATATTAGTCGTGTTTAACAGTCATAAAAATATATTAATGTTTATTATAATTATAAAGTAATTTATTTGTTACACAACTTTATAAACAATAAAAAACATTATAATATTCAGTGCTTTTTGAATAGAAAACTAATTTTCAACAAAAAATATGCAAAAACTTTCATTTATTTAATTATTTTATTCACATATTACGTAAAACACGAGAAATAGTTTTTAAACTAATTAATACATAATCTGATTCACTCTATTTTGCATATTTTGTTACCAAAACTTATTTATTTCCGATTATTATTGCGTTTAATTATACAGAAAAATATTGCAATAGTTTTAAGACTCTTATAACCAATATATATGACTAATTAGTTCTCTTTTGAATAATACTAACAATTATTTCGATAGAATTTATGTTAAATATTATACAAAATCTTAATTAACAAAAAACAGATCCGTTTTTATGCAAAAATGAACTCAATATTTAAAATAAACTGAAATATCACTAAAACGTATTTCCTGTCATTCAAGTTAATAGTTGTTTATGTCATACAAACTGAAAGTCATTCATAATTAACTCAAACCGTTGGAAATGTAAAAAAGCAAAAAATTATTAATGAAATTAAATGATTAATAATGTGTTCAATTGTTGAACAAAAATACGAAATAATTCGTTAATTTCCTTAACAATTACAGAAAAACTAAATAATATGTTAAAGAAAAACATTTTTAACCATCACTTCATTAATTTCGTGTCAAATATCACTTGTTTTATAACCAAAACGTATAATAACTTCGTGAGTGAGAGAAAAATAAAACCTTTTTTACGCCAATTTGTGGATCAAATTAATTATATTATTGGCAATAAATCCCATAATATTTGTTTTGATGATTCCGTTAGAGTTTCAGGAAATTTAATTTCAAAGCTGACTATAATATCACCCCTTTTAGTGGTGTCTTTCGCGTGGGGTAACCCGTGACCAGTGATTCTCCGCTGAGTTGTGGGCTTCACGATGTCATTCATACGAAGAGGTATTGTTTCGCCCGAAAGTGTCGGTACGTTTACTCTACAGCCACATAATGACTAAAAATAGAGAATCATTTTTATTATTAATGTAAGCATTGATGGTAATTATGGTTAATGTCAGGACTCATCAAAATTATGGTTATTTTCTTTCAGTTAAATGTTAATTATAGAATATGTAAGAAAATAAATATTTCGCAAATATTTAAATCTTTCGCATTAGAGCTGACGTGAGATTTGAATATTAAGTACATGTTTGCGAAATATTTGCGAAATATAATAAATCAAAAATATTTTTAAACTATAGTTAGTGTTCCTCAGGCTCGGGTCGAGGCCCAGAGTTTATTCAGGCTCACCCTGAGCGAGCCTCTGAGCATGAATATATACAAACATACAGTAAAAGTTAGGCTCGCTCAGGGTGAGCCTGAAGGTTGAGCCTAACTATAAACTCTGGGCCTCGAGCCGAGCCTGAGGAACACTAACTATAGTTTAAAAATATTTTTGATTTATTATATTTCGCAAACATGTACTTAATATTCAAATCTCACGTCAGCTCTAATGCGAAACATTTAAATATTTGAGAAATATTTATTTTCTTACATATTCTATAATTTTATGATAGCATAGCATTAAATTTTTGAACAATAAAATTTTATTTAAATGACTTCAAGCCAAGGTCAGGCTTAAGACCAGCGCCGTAATCAGGATTTTCTGCTTGGGTGGGCTAAACATAGGAAAACCCCAAAATATAGTAATTTTTAAAAAATGCTACAGACCTACACTTAACTGTTCAAAAATCTTTGGGGGGGGGGGGTGCTCGAGGCTCGCCACCGAGCCTGAAAAGCTCGAGCCTTGAGTAAACTAACTATAGTTAATATAAAATTTGTATTTTATAAGCAAATACTGATTAAAGATTTTATGGCTTATTATAAACTTTTGTAAAATGATTATAAAGAGAAAAATTTAAAAACATTTGTCTGAAACCAGCAAAACCTTAAATATTTATGAATAGAGAAAAAATTAATGAAAAAATGTTTTCAATAACTTATTTATCACTATTCATAAAAATAATAATTTTTTATTTGATGTTTGGGTTCAATCAAAGCTCTATTTAATAGCAAAATAAAAAACCTTTAAATCAGAACTAAATAAAAAAGTTTTCAAAAAATATTTTCTAAAACAACTAATTTATAAAATAAATAAAAATGAGAGAAAAACGAATAATTGATACCTCTCTTAAAGTGATTTTAGCGGTGTATTTAAGATCAGTTCCCTCTCTCTTGAAGAGCGGGTGCGGTTTGTCTTTAATAATGAAAACAATATCCGCCGGAATTGAGGTACTGTTGTGATCGCCCTCTCTCTGAAACGTGACTTTAGTGCCCGCTTTCCAGCCGGGCTTCACATTAATGGTCAAAACCTTATCCTCTTTGCGATAACTCTTGCCGTCAGAGTTCGGGACTCTTCTCGTGATTTTCATTTTTTTGACACAACCCTTAAGTACTTCTTCAAGTGTTAGAAACAGGTCGTGTTCTATGGGCGGGTCCTGTCTGGTGGTGGCCTTACGTCCGACATTTGGTGAGCCGGTGGTGAATGACTGTGACCGGAAAGCGTTTCCGCCGCGACCTGAGGGTCCGCCGAACCCAAGTAAGTGCTCGTCTATGTCCATGTCGTCGAAGGGGTCGCCGAATAGGCCAAAACCCGGACCTATACGTAATGAGTTGACTTGGATTTAATGGAAATTTTGGTTAAATTTTTTGAAAAAATTTTTACAGTCTATTAATTTTTTTTTTATTCAGAGTGTGTTTTAAAAGTTAATTTGTCTTTTGTTTTGTCATAAGTTTTGAGTGATTACTAGTTTTCTGTGAATTTTTATTTAGTATTTTAATTATAGGTTAAAAGCGAGAGAATTGTGAATTATTTATGAGTTTTTTTGCATTAATTTCTAGTATTGAATAAAGTCATAAATTTTTTTTTGAAGAGTAAAATAGGTTTTGATTTATTATAAACTTTTTTTAGGTTCAAAAACACTTTTTGCGAAATTTGAGAATAAATTATATATTTTTTAACCCTTTGAACGACTTTTTGGCAGAAAATTTATTCAGTTTCTGAGTTATTACTTAAAAAAAATAAGAAAGAGTTCACAGAATTTACTCTAAAATTTTTTTTCAATGACATGTATTTATCGCTCATAAAGGAATTCAATTAAAATATACCAAAAGTTTATATAATTTATGTCATAAAAAATGATTACATATTAGAGACAAAGAATGATTGAACGCTTGAATTAAGTGAATGATTATCTTATGAAATGATTATGCGTTTCAATGAGAGTCTGAAAGCATTTAAAGGACAAAATGTGGGCCGAAATTGCATATAAAACGCGTACAAAACTATTGGTATCTATTTTTAAGTCAATAACACACTGCATGTGTACTAACACTAAATTACTATATATTCCTATGCATTGCAAAAAAGTTTTTACTCACAAAATAGGATAAAATTAATTATGAATTTAGCCTTCAATTAGTTATAAGTAATTTTCACGCATTTTAACTAAAAGTCACGTTTAGTTATGTAAAGGGTGTGAACAAAAAAATTATATTTTATTCTTTAGTCCATATGTTTGTCTTCGTGTGAGTTATTGTCATGAAATTTCGTGATTGTGTTCACCTTTTCATTGATTTTGATTTAATTATAGTTTAAATGCCTTTTCAATAGGGTTTAAAGGTCTTGTATTTGTTTTTTTCATTGAAAATAATGTTTAACAGCTGTTTAGGAAATAAAATTAGTTTAAACTTTAAAAACATAGTTCGGGTCAATTACTGAACGGTTATTAAGTTTTGATACGAAAAAATTGCTTTTAATTTATTTGAAATGAAGTGGAAATAAAGCGTTTATTTCTAACTTTAAGTAGACTTTAAGTGTAATAAATGGTTAGTTATTATACCGATAATTAACTTGAACTTTAAAAATAAACTAAAAACTTTTTTCTATTGATTTTTTTGTAACATAAAAATATATTTCTATTGGCTTTATATATAAAAATAGATTTCTATTGAATTTCTTATAAATTTTAAAAAACATAAAAACATTTTACAATTTTTTTTCTCAGTGAATAAGTTTTAGAAAAATTGTTTCAAAGGGTTAAACAATTTTTTATCAGTGAATGAGTTTTTCAAAAATTGATTTCTAAGCGTTAAAAATCTGTCAAAAAATTTAGGTTTAAATACATTTTGCTCTAGAATTTAATTGAATGACACGAATAACTAGAATAACATTTTAAAACTTTTTTTTGAAAGTGTTGCGTAATAAATGGTTTTTAAATAGGTCTTTATCAGCAAATAAAGGATACAATGAAAGAGCAATATATACAAAAATAGATCACTTTATAATATAACTGAGCCATAGCTTAAAAATAAGTTTCGATCGCAGTCTAAATAAATTGTTTATTTTTTTTAATGTTCAAGTTTTAGAGGAATTTATTTATTGCGCGAAGTGTTGCAAATGTTAATGCAATTTATGTATAAGTATAGGGGTTATAATGTATTCAAATAATTGGGGGGTTTTTTCAAAATGGATTTTCTTTTGTTGCATTTTTTAAACCTATTTATTGAAAATTTTTGTTTTTTTGAGAAAAGTAGTCGAAAGTTTTTTTTCTCGGAATAGTATTTTTGTTATTTGTTTTTTGAAAACTTTGATAAAAGTGTTTCAAAACCTATTTTACGAAACTATTTAAGGATTAAATAGAGTTTTAGTGGATCTGAACCTAAAATACACGTAAAAAATACTTCTTTTTAACTAAAGCCTAATTTTAAATGCATTTTAAACAAAAATATTTTTATCTCTAAACAGAATTAAAAAAACAAAAATCACTCAAAACATCTCAAACTATACCTAAAACTGACACAAAAATTATTAAAAATTTATTCAAAAAAGATATCATTTATTAAATTAAGCGTAAAGTTTACCGAAACCAAAAGATTTACCCGAAACTGATTGAGGGCCCAAAACCGAAAAAATAAATACAATAAAAAAATTCAAAAATCTATACCATTATGATGTCCGCCGACTCCGAGTCCTCCCATATTAAAAAACATCTCAAACGGATTTTCGGTACCGAAAAACTGGGCGAACGTGGCTCTCGGATCCCCGTGAAAGGTATAAGTGAAGTGCGGGCCCGAACCTCCATGGCCATACCCGCCACCGCCTCCACCGGAGCCTCCCTTAAGCCCTTCCTCACCGAACTGGTCATAAACGTCTCGCTTTTTCTTATCGGACAGCACCTCATACGCTTCGGCTATTAATTTAAATTTTTCCTCGGCTTCGGGGGTCTTATTCTTGTCGGGATGGTATTTAAGGGCCATTTTTCGGTACGCCTTCTTCACGTCATCATCGGTTGCGGACTTCGGTATCCCGAGGATATGGTAATAATCTTTTCCCATTATTTTAAACCCGAAAAATTGTGACTTTTATATACTTTATTAACCTATTCGTATAATACTCGGGTTTCAGTCCGGGAACGGTTTTGTAAGTTCGGATAATTAAATAAACACTTATATTATTGACAAAAAATTTATATTTATTTTAAATAAATTAAACTTTCTTTAAATATATTTTGTGGGTTAAGTCGTATTTTTTTAACCAAAATATTATTTGACCCGAAAATGGATTATTATTTTTAGTCTAATTGTCACACTTTTTAAGCACTGAAACAATTATCAGCTTATTATCCAATTAAACAATTCATATAAATAGTGATATTTATTAAGATAATTAAGATTATTATAACGGGCTTTCACTGCGATTGCTATCTCACTGTCTATTTAAATGTTAAGATGACTTCACTTTACGTTTTGATATCAATACAAATGATATTTTCAACTATTTTTACGCAATTTTTATTTTGAAGACTTTTCTAGAAATGTATGAAAATAAATATACATAACTTATAATACAACAAATTCATAATTCCTTTTATAATAAGGTATAATAATAATAACTCATTCCACTTAGTAATATATAAAAGTACTAAATCTCAACTACAGATAACTTGATATCAAAAATTGAATTAATGGGTGGAGTAATTGATTATTACGTCTAAAAGGCTTTAATAAAAACGTTTTAAAACTTTATGAATAAAACTATTATATATATTGTAATTCAATTCAATTAGTGCTTAGGGTTTAAAAATAATTGAAATAAAGTTTACGTTATTTATGATTAATGTGTTTGTATTATTGCTTAAAGGTTTGAACGCATGCGTTACTCATATATGACATGATATTATTCCACACTTGAAGTGTTTTATTCATTGAGTCTTTTAAAGTGTTTTTTTGTGCCAACAAAAAAATTTTTTTTTTCTTAATATTTAAATAAATAAAAAGACTTCTGTTTCACACTATTATTACACAAAACTTCTGATTAAATAGTGATATAAATATAGACTAAAATGGAGGTAAAAATCAATTAAAAAATATATTTTATGTTTAGTTTTAGAAAAATTTTGGGATTTTTTTCCTTATATTTAAGCAAAAAGTTATTATTTTTTACTTAAGCGGAAAAATAGTGTTTTTTATTATTAATATAACAATAGACTTGTGTTTGTATTATATATTGTTTAATAAATAATAATTGAATTATTTTATTATTTTTTTCCTTTAATTTTTGTCAAACAGTTGGATATCATTAAGTCTGGCTCTGAATCAAAATTATTGACTTTGACTGATATTAACCCGAACTCAAAGTTATCGGACATCAAGAAAGCCATTTACAGACAGAGTATTTGCTTATTATTTATGTATTTTTTTTATTAATTTATTAATTAATTGTTTTTTAGGTATTTTACTGTTATTTTGTGTGCAATGAATATATGGTTTTTCACTACTTTTTATGTTTCTGTTATAATGTTTTAAAGTGTATAAAAACTTTTCGCATATTTTATTTTTTTTGTGTTATACAATAATTAACTAATTTTTACATTAAAATTATTAATTACTTTGAAAAAAGTGTTTACAACACTTACCGGTATTTTGATTGCCTTTAATAACTGCTTAAAAGCATTTCAAATATTTTTAATCTAAAAGTTTTTCTAAACATTTAATTGAATCAAAAGTTAACAAAAGTTAATATAAAAACTTTTTACTATTTTTTACGAATTATATTAAACTTATATAATTATTTTAATAGAAAGGAGTCTATATCCTGAGCGCCAATCACTTCGCTTAGAGTCAAGTGAGTATTGGGTCGAAAAAAATATTAAATAAATTCTTCCTTAAACTGAAAATTAAATATTTACTTAACTTTTAACAATAGGAGGAAAAGCACTGAACGATGACGTGATTCTCAAGACATTAGACTTACAAAAAGGTCGAAATCTATACATTAAAGACTTGGGACCACAGATAGGGTGGAAAACAGTGTTTCTGGTGGAATATTTTGGACCACTGGTCGCGTATTTGCTCTCATATTCGCGTCCCGTTTGGCTCTACGGGTCTAAAGCCAACGCACCCGTCAGTTATGTCGTCCAGTAATTCATTTTTTATTAGTTTATTCCACTTTTTTTTAATGCAATTTATATTTTGTTTCATTAGAGAGTTTTCTATCACTTTATGACAATTAGTTTTATAAACTTATGATTAAGTCTTAAGTTTATTGCAATATCTCTTCAAAAAAAAGTAAATATTTATGAGTGTTCTTAAGGATTTGTTAATTGATTTAGTTTTAGAGCAGAAAATACTTTAACATAAATATTGTTTTTCTTGAGCTTCACTTCCAATGCTATCTATTACTCAAAAACCTATTTTTATATTAATTGATTAATTTGTTACTTCTTATTAGTATTGCAGCGATTTGTTGGTCAGTTCATTACGTGAAACGTATATTAGAGACACTTTTTGTGCACCGGTTCTCACACTCAACGATGCCTATTATGAATCTGTTCAAGAATAGCAGCTATTATTGGGGTTTTGCGTTCTATATTGGATATTATGTTAATCATCCTCTTTATACAGAACCATATTTTGGCAAATTTCAAGTCTACTCTTCATTATTGGCATTTATTGTAATTATAGTTTAATTTAAACTTTAGATAACAATAGTTTTTCACATTAAATGCACAAAATTTTTAGATTTTATTTCACTTTAAAGTTAGCAAAAGATTTCATTTATTTCTCTTAAACTTTTTATTATATAATATTTTTTAAAGATATCAAAAACAACTCAATCTCTGAATTTAGACCTAAAAATATATTTCATTTTACTGTCAATGAAGTGAAAACTTTTAAAACTTTAAAATTAGAGCTTTTTTACAAAAACCATAAAACTCTTTGAATCAAAAATAACTAAAACACCAGAAAAAACTAATCTCTAACTCAATAATTAATTAAAACCTAATTTTTTCAATTGAACAGCTCTTTGAATTGGGAAATCTTTCCATACATTTAGCGCTGAGAGACCTGAGACCGGCGGGAAGTACAGAACGACGTATTCCAATGCCAACCAGTAATCCGTTTACAATCCTATTTAATTACGTCTCGTGTCCTAACTATGCATATGAATGGTATTCTTGGGCAGCATTCACAGTAATGACTCAATGCTTACCTGGTATTCAATTCACTCAAAATTGTTTCTCAAATAGAGTATTCCTAAAGTCAGTCAAAATTGAAATTAACTTTTTTGGGTTCTGTTCAAGTTTTTTCACACTTTTTATTCTAAAAAATTCATAAAAATTACTTCTTTTAAAACACAACTTAAGAGAAAAAACTAATTATAAAACTATTTTTAATTACTTTAACTCATTATATAATTGAGAACTGAATATGTTTTACAGAAGTGAACCTAATCTGCAAATTATCTCATAATTTGAATTTTTATTTGAAGTTTTGCTGAAAATAATATTGAATTTATTTTAATTTGTACTGACTTTTGGAAAAACCCTATTAATGAGACTTTAACTATATTTTTATATTTTAATTAATTATTTGATTTTGTTATATGAATAGCGGGTATGTTCACAGTCGCCGGCTTTTATCAAATGGCTGTTTGGGCTTTAGGTAAACACAGAAATTACAAGAAAGAGTTCCCGAATTATCCGCGAAGACGTAAAGCGATTGTTCCGTTTCTTCTTTAAGTTTAAATTGAATACAAATAGCATTTATTGCTATCCATTCCGTATTTTATTTTTAAAAATTAAGTTTTAAAAAATGTGAAAAATACGTTTCTATTATAATATGTTTTTAAGCATTTGTATGTTTATTAAAATTCCTTTTTATGGTAATAGTAATTAAAATTCTTGTTAATTATGTGTTTCTATTATAATAATTGAAACTTTTTTTGTATCAATTATTTAAAAGATTTTTTGTTTATGGTTTGCTTTTATGGCTAATGAGTCTATACTTTAATACTCTATTATTACTTAATTATTTGATTAAATGAGAAATTGTTTTATGTCATAAAGTGTTTAAAACTTAATAAAATTATTAAAATAATTATTTATTTTCATCCAATTGTTTAATTAACTTCTGTTTAAGTTTTAAAACACAAGAAAAGCTTTAATAATAATAATTATACAACTCTTATGAGAGCTGTGAAGTGAACACAAGTAAAGCAAAATTCCATAACTTTTTTAGAGCTGTAATTCAATATCAATAGACTATATCTCAAATATCCGCAAATTATATTTTTTCATTCATTATGTGTTTTAAAGAGTTAGCACATGTTTTAAATAACAGAAGTTTAATATCTTCACAACATTTGAACGATTGAATGAAAATAATTTCTGCTAAAAGTATAAGTATAAGGCTCGAGACGAGATTTATTTGTCTTATTTGGCTCTTTAGCATAAAAAGGTTTAAACACTAACTATTTTTTAATTTTATATTGTATTACAATTTTGTTATAATAATCACATAAATAAAAAATTTAATTAAATACATAAAACTTAAGACAAAAAAAAGAATAAACAAAAGTTTTTAAATAATAAATTGAAACCTTGGTATCAATTAAAATAATTTACTTAAAGACTGTTCTTAAAGGTATTTTAGAAATATGTGAAAAATACACTCAATTTAAATGTTATTTAGTTTACAAACGAGTTCTCAACTTAAGTATAAATACAAACTATAATAGAGTATAAACTGCCAGAACTTATGTTTAATTAACTTTTTATTAATAAATTTTTTGGTAAATTATTGAATGATTTGATGTGAACGACACTA
>JAQGCH010002595.1:0-12296 GCA_034699485.1 Nanhermannia elegantula
ATCACGTGATCACCATTTGGAGCATGTTTTGAAGCATTTATTGATATAACTGTTTATGTATTGAAAAATAGCTTTAAATACAAATAAACCATTAATAATAACATTAAATTAATTGTCAATTAAATAATTCGCGCAAAATGTCATCTTTTTTGTTATTAACTAAACGTTTTCTAAGATTGCAATCAATTAATAAACACTCGAATCTGTTGAACAAAAGCTCGCATTTAAGTGTTTATAATAATAATTCATTTGCAAAAAGACTTTTATTTTCGGGTCAGCTCTTGGGAATCGATAAATACCTTGATATCAGACAACGAGTCAACGCTCAGTTCAAAGATTTGAAGAGTAAGTCATTTCAGAGTTATTTAAATAATTAATTTCTATTTCTATTAAATTACAGCAAACTTTTTGGGAAGAATGTCCGAATACACTGACTCTCCAACTAATATGATATTCACTGAAGACCTAAAGAATGTCATTTATTTGGTTGAAAACAATCAAAATGACTTCAATTTATTGATTAAAATGATTAAAAAGTATTTGATTGTCTCTTAAGTGATAAAAATCTCTATTTATCACTATTCTCAAGTAATGACTAATTGTCGTAAAAATAGGTTTCACTCTCAGAACGAATCGTTACGTTTCGGGACTTTTGTTTTCGGGCCAATAGTGATGCGACTCATCCATCACTTCGGGTCTTGTGATTTAGCAATTTCTCTAATTAAAGATCCGGTAATTTATTTAATTTCAATGAATTACTATGTTTCATAAAAGACTTAATTGTTATGATTGGCAGGAATTGAATGGCTTTTTTAATCAGTTGAGTTCAATAATTGTTGCGCTCGATTTGCTTTATGAGAATGAGAGATACGAAGACGCCATAAATCTGTTTGATTTCGCGCAAAAAAATACAGGACTTGAAACTAAGTATCCGCGAGACTGTATTCTACTCGTAATCGCTTCGTGTTATAAATTAGTGAGTCTTACGCCGTGTTAATCATTTAATTTTAGATTTTAATTATTTTAATTTAAACATAAAGAACACACCACAAGCTTTTGATAAAGCACTTGAAGTGCTTAAAAATTCTCGCGAAGTGGGAGCTATAGTCACGCGAAAGACTGTGTGTCTGTTCGCAGCGTTGGCTTTGAACCAAAAGCAGCCGAGTATTGCACTCGAAATATTATCGCTCATCGCACAAACCAATTACATAACAGTCAAAAACTTAAGAATAGCCGCTCTTACAGAGCTTGAAAGGTTCGAAGACGTGTTCACTATTCTCAAAGTAATGCTGAACAGAGACTCTCCCACAGAAGCAGGTCGTGAAACCATACTCGAAGAAACGGTATTTCATTTTTAAGCCAAAGTTAACCAAAACTATTACGCCGTAGTATTAAATCAATTTTTATTACAGTTGAACGCAGTAAAGAGTAAAGTGAATGCCACTAATGATAAACAATTAATCAGTGATTTATCTCAAATCGAAAGAGGATTAATAGAAGCGAATCAAATCCAGAGTACAAGTCTGGAGAGTTTGCTGACAACAGAAGTGGCGCCCAATCAGAATTATGAAAGACAACAACAAGGGTTTGGTTTTAGAAATAGGGCGCCCGTTGCCAACCGTCCATTCAATCAAAATAATAGAGCATATGCTTCAAGAGAAAGACATGGACTCAAAGATATCGATATGGATTAGCATTTATTTATTGGATAATAATTTAGTTTTTTTCACAAAATCGCGTCATCTTTTGCTACAGGGAATGGTTCAGTAACTGGTAGAATATCACAATCAGCAATTACCACATCTTTGGATGGCTTATCTCTGGCATCAGTTTTGGTCGATTCTATTTTTCTGACTACACTCTAAACAAATGTTTGAAATTATGTAGAAATAAGTTTAAAATAATAAAGAGAATTAAGTGAATAGAACCGTACCATTCCTTTAACGATTTTTCCAAATATAACATGTCTCCCGTCAAGCCATGAAGTCTTCTTACAAGTTATGAAAAATTGTGAGCCATTTGTGTCTTTGCCTGCATTAGCCATTGAGAGCCATCCGGCGCCGTAGTGTTTCAGTTTGAAGTTCTCGTCAGCGAATTTGTTTCCATATATACTATAACCTCCTGTGCCGTCACCATTCGTGAAATCTCCGCCTTTTCAATGAAATCAAACATAATTAGAGATAAACAAACATTTGGTCATCAATTGAAACCTTGAATCATAAAATCGTTGATAACTCGATGGAAAGCACTTCCTTTATAGCCAACTAGTTTTCCATCAGTACTTGGCTATAGTTTTAAAAAATATATCATTAAATGTCTAAAACATAAACTTGTATTCAATGAAAAACCTCAGTCTTATGACGAGTGCACAACTCAACGAAGTTCTTAACAGTCTTGGGCACTGTTTTACCGAAAAGACCGATCTCTATACGTCCCACCTCTTCGTCTCCGATTTTTATATCAAAATAAACCTTTTTTTAATGTTTTAAAATTTAGAAAATGAACATTTTTAGTAAAATATTGTTTTATTAACACTGTTGTTATGCAAACGATGATAAAGAATAACTTGAGACAGACTTAAGTTACTTTTAATAATTATATTAAACTCAATATATATTCAATAGAATTGATGCTTATTTTCAAATCAAAAACTATTTGAAACCAATATTAAGATTAAGTTTAAAACTAAATTATTGGTAACTAAAAGCAGTATTTGTCGCAATAATTAATGTAATTATAGTTAAGCCAAACATTGTTAAGACTTACGATATCAGTAACTTTTGGTCCCATAGGCTTTGTTTGCTTTTCTTCAATACATTTTGCTACTAATGCTAAGCATAGCATATAATAAATTATTAGTTTTAACTCGTAATACATTTTAATTTTTATGCATAAATTGCTTTAATTATGCGTTTATAAGTTATTTAAGCGTTCAATACTTCTATTAAGTTAAGTCAGGTTTTAGTTAAGAAAAAACTTAATTTAATGGCAAATAGTTTTATTGCTATTCAGTTATCAACACTTTAATACACGTTGAATAACAACTTTGATAAATCATTTAATAGTAGAGGTCTTAACATATTTTTATTTTCTTCTCATGTCTTTTCAATAAGTTACACATTTTTTGAATCAAGTTTTTTAAACTTCATTTAAAACTTTTGACTCTATATCACAATTATAGGAAGCAATTTAAATCATTTCAATAAACTCGCACTTATCTGAAAATACTTAGCGGCGCTCTCTTTTAATACTATTAATGCCATATTTAATGCAATTCCACTCCAATCTCAATAAATTTTATTACCGGTACTTGTCTTTTGGGTCTTTTGAATGTAAGTTTTTAATCCTTTACAAGACTTTTACTATTTTTGAAAAACATTATCAAAATCTGAATCAGATCACAGCTGAAAAGAGAACATATTCAGTGCGTAGACACTGATTCGATAAATATTTTTAGGGTCCAATTGTCATGTAATAACCATACCTGGACAAGCTTCGGATCTTTGGAGGGTTTCATTTCAAGATTTCTTGAAAAACCGAGAAGGGGTTAAAACTCATCGGTTTAATAGGCAATTTTTTTAAATTTCTCTCTTTTTTGGACAGTGTTCCTCAGGCTCGGCAGCTTAGCTCGAGGCTCGGCTCAAGGTCCAGAGTTTTTAGTCAGGCTCATGTTTTAGCTCAGGCTCACTTTAAGCTCACCTCTGAGCCTAAAAACTATATATGCAGGAAAAGAGTAAATGTCTTCAAAGTTAATTTTTTAAAATTATTATTATTATCCGTTCAGCTAATGTAATATACTCTAAAATTGTCTATTCATGCATCAAATGTGTTCTAAATATATGTGAATATATTTTAAACCATAAATATTTTAAACAAAATTTTATGATTTGAATAACTTTAATACAAGGTCAGGCTCAGCTCAGAGGCTCAGTTTCTTGTGATTTTGTCAGGCTCAGGTTCAGGTTCGCCACCTAAGTCTGAAAAGCTCGAGCCTTGAGGAACACTGTTTTTGGAGAATCATTTAAAAATCATAGATTTTAATCTCATTGTTTGATCGATTAATGTATAAAACTAATTAATAATCTTTTATAGTAATTTAAATTGTTAAAAAATCTGCAATTTTAATCAAAATCAAAACCCCCCCGACCAGGGTAAGATTTTTTGACTTTTAAATATTTTTTGGGGGCAAACCTATGCCTTGTCCAGGTATGGTCATAACCAAAAATCTACATCAAGTGATTCTGTATCACTGTAACACTGCATGCACTCCAAAAGCGTGATATATCATTGAAAAGCATAGAATTTATTTTTATTTCATTTCAATGTAATTTACATTAATGACAAAAAGTGGAATAACTCGAAAAGTATTTGTTTCACTCTAAATATATTTAAATTTACGAATTTTTTTTCTACAAAAAACGCATATAAATTGAAATTCGAGATTGAATATCGAAAAAAGTTTTAAACAAAGTAAAAAAACTTTATATCTTGTAAAACTGTATTCAAAGCATTCAAATTTTTAACATAACGTACATAACATTTTCTTCGGCCAACTCCCCAATGAGAGGAGATCTCACCTTTAGCCTAGAGTTAGAGTGAGATTTTCACAGGTGTTACCTGTGTTGGCAAATGTTAAGGGCAAGGGATTGCTCGAAAGCAATCATTATATGACCGGTATATTGCAATCAAAGAAGAACAGCTCGGCTGGGATTTATGCGTCCGGCACCTTACCCACTGCGCCACAATGACTCCCAAAAAATTAAAAAATTAAAAATTTTAATTATGGTTTTTTGGCTTAAAGAGTTTTGAGATGTGGCTAAAGATGTATTTATTAAGAGATCAAAATAGAATAATATATTGCGTAAACTTTTTCACATCAATAAAAGCCGTGAACTTCTCTTTTGTTTAACCGGAAATTTTTCTTACATTAAAAAAAATAAAAGAAAACTAAAATCATGTGAACAGAGAAATGAAATGAAACTAATAATTAAATATAAATATTTGATAATTATTTAAATTAATATAATTGAATACAGAATTGGCTGAAAAGCGTGTAATAAATGATTTGACAGAACATATGATAGAGAAGAATGAGTTCAAGACTCGACCGTTTATTCCTATTATTAGAGACCGGGTCTACAGGTCTGACCCGAAAGGCGGCCGCACTTCAGTTGGGAGAAGTGCAGCGCTTACACCCGCACGAGTTGCACAGTCTCTTACATAAACTGAGACCATATATTGAGAGCACTTCATGGGAGACACGAATAGCCGCGAGTCAAGCGGTGGAAGCGATTGTGGCCAATGTTCCGCTTTGGTATCCGTCGGGTATTAAACATGAGTCTAATGAACAAAATGAAAACCATTTGGTTATGAATAACACAATCGGAAGAATGAATTTCGATAATTATGACATCAATACAGTTATCAAATGCGGACACAATCTATTGGCCTCTGAGGGCAAAGAGTTCGATGACTTACCAGACAATAGCAGTGATTCTTCTTGTCTCGATCTTAAGGAGAAGATTGCGAGACAGCGACAGCTCTTGAATCAGAGGTTAGGTCTGGACGTGGCCAACAAGTTAGGCCTTCAAATAAATTCCAACGATTTCGTCACTAATTCTGATCTCACTTTTAAAGAAGAAAAGACCGAATCAGAGGCCATAGACTTGACCAAAAAGAGCTCAGATTTGGACGAAATTCTGAGTAAAGCCACCGGAAGATCACTAAAGCGAAAGTCTAATCGATTCAATAGAATTAAATCTATTGACCAAAAAATGAGTTCTGAAGACAACAATTCAAATGACGTGAAAAAGATTAAGATTGAAAACGAAGAGTCAGACAGTACTAACACTAGTGATGGTCTCACCTTTGATATAACACAGTCTAATGAATGGCCATTAGAGTCATTCAGTGATGAACTAATGGCTGATTTGTTTAATCCTTTGTGGGAAGTAAGACACGGAGCGGCCACTGCTTTGCGGGAAATTATTAAATTGCAGGGAAGGTGTGGCGGAAGGACTAAAAGTGCTTATTCTCATCAAATGGATCAAATCAATCAGTTATGGCTCGAAGACCTATCTTTACGCTTAGCGTCTGTGTTGGCATTGGACAGATTCGGTGATTATGTGTCCGATCAAGTGGTGGCTCCCGTTCGAGAGACTTGTGCTCAAACATTAGGCTTAGTTCTAAATTTGCTTTCTTCTGAAGGAGTCAATAATGTACTTAAAATATTACTTCAATTGCTTCAGTGTTCTGAATGGGAAGCAAGACATGGAGGTATGCTTGGACTCAAGTACCTGTTGGCCATCAGACAAGACTTGACCCATCAGTTAATACCTATTGTGTATCAGCCAATATTTGATGGTCTCAAGGATGCAGTGGATGACGTATCAGCTGTAGCGGCGGCTGCATTAGTGCCCGTCAAAGACGTTCTCATGGAAACAATGCCTGAAAAGGTTCCAATAGTTATCGCATACTTATGGGAAGCACTGCTAGATCTCGATGACTTGAGCTCTTCGACTGGCGATCTTCTTATGTTGTTATCATCTCTGCTCACTTTTAATTCTGATTCAGATTCATCACAAAATTTAGTTGATTTGGTTCCGCGATTGTGGCCTTTTTTGAGCCATTCATTGAGTTCAGTGCGAAAGTCTGTTTTAGAAGCTCTTCTAATTCTATGTTCAAAAGGCACCATCACTTGGCTCAATATTCCTTTGCTTTCAAATGCATTGCGATTGTTATATCAGAGATGTCTACTCGAGAATAAAAACCACATTTTGCACAATTTGTATCAGGTTTGGTACAAACTGGTGACTAAATCTAGTTTTGATAGTTTGATACCATCCACATGTCAACACTTGAGCGGATGGATATGCCTTATGATGCATCCCTCCAAGATTCCTATCGACGCCTCCACTTCGCAGACTTGGCTCGAAATTAAACAAATTCATAATTCAGAACTGCATTCAAACTATAAATTACGACATAACAAATATGATCATCAAAGCGATAGAGAACAGTATTTTATTGGTGGCACTGAATCATTGACTGAAAGCATTGAAGAACGCGAAAAGTATGTCACCCGAGCCAGACATGAGGCCGCAAAGTTTATTGGACTATTAGCCTATTTTGTAACCAAATCAACGCATCCTTCATCTCCTTCTCCTATTGAATGTTTTGGAAATATCCTATTGTTTCACTTGAACTCCAAGTCCGCAACACAACGAATGTGTATCGCATGGGTTATCAAAGAGTGGGCCAAAGCAACTGTTGAATTAGAAAATGTGATCAGTTGTGAATTGCCTCAAACTATTAGTAATAAATGTTTAGAATGTCTTCAAGAGATAGTATATTACGATGAGATTTCTTCAATGTTTACGCGCTTACAACTCGAAACCCGTGATTTCGTCGGTTTATTAAAACAAAATAATTATACAATTGATGAAAATACTTACAAATGTGGTGTTGTTTATACATTCGATCAAATAATTACATTAGCAAACAGTGCTCTCAGCCGTTCAGAAACAAATTCTAAGCATAAGAACGTCGAAACAATCGAAGAAAAAGCTAAGAGTTTATTGAAATCTTCTGCGGAAATATCTCGATATCAGACATCGCTTTCAACTTGTGTCACATCCGCAATAGCAGGTGCTCTCATATCTTGGAATAATTTGCCACAAAAATTGAATCCAGTGGTTCGACCCCTCATGGATTCGATAAAGTCAGAGGAGAACGAACAGCTCCAAAGTGAGTCTGCATTAAGTTTGGTTCGTTTGCTCAAAATATGTTGTGATCGCAATGCAGAAAACAGTATTATTTCTCCGGTTCCCAAAATAATTAAAAATTTAATAACGTATTTGTGCTCTGATCGCAACTTTACGCCTCAAGTATTTGCTTTAAATCTTCAACAAATGTCTAATAGTAAAGAAGAGAACACTTCAAAGATTCACAATCAGTCGGGAATTTTAACATTAGATAATATGCAAAAATTTGCCGATAAGTTGGCTTTTTTGAAACGATCAAATTCTTTGAATGCTCCTAAAAAAGGTAAAACTGATGTCTCCCCTCCTGTTGAAGAGGTTGTGTCTCCAAACCTGTTGGAACAAAACGATAAGCAAAATGAGATCCTTAGACGAGGAGCGAGTCTCGCGCTCTCAGAGATTGCGAAGTATTTTGGGCCTCAAATAGCATCAGATCTGCCAAATCTTTGGGAACAAATCACTAAAATAATGATTAAATTGTCTCCAATTGATTCAGAGCAAAGTTTAACTGAAGCAAAAGATTTAGTTCAATGTTTGCAAGTTCTTGAAATAATTGGTCCTCATTTGCACATTGATTTACATTCGCATTTGAAATCTCTTTTGAGTTATTTATGTTCATGCCTTGAATCTGATTATATCGCAATACGACATATGTCTGCGCGATGTTTCGGAATGTTGAGTGAAGTCATTAAAAAAGATACGATGGAAGTGGTTTTGACTACAATTTTAGAACTTTTAGAAGCGTCTGATTCTGAAATCAGAAGACAGGGAGCAGTTGAAGTGATTTCTTGTGTAATCGACAGATTGGCGCTTAATATAGTTCCATATATTGTTCTATTAATAGTTCCAATGTTGGGACGAATGAGTGATCAGAACGATAGCGTTCGCTTATTAGCGACCCATTGTTTCGCACAATTGGTCCAATTGATGCCACTCGACAACGACAATAAGACTAATGTTGATGACTCGGCTAATGATGAACTGTTCCAAAGAAAGGAAACTGAACGCCATTTTTTAGAACAGTTAATGAATATAAAGAAATTGGACGATTACAAGTTGCCCATCACTGTGAAGGCTGAGCTCCGAACGTACCAACAGGACGGAGTCAATTGGTTGGCTTTTCTCAACAAATACAAACTTCATGGTATTGTTGCCGATGAGATGGGTTTAGGAAAGACATTGCAAGCGATTTGTATTCTCGCGTCTGATCATTACTATCAAACTCAAAAATTAAAAAAGTCAAACATCGATAGTAAGCCTTTGCCATCAATAGTGATATGTCCGCCAACATTGACCGGTCATTGGCTTTATGAAGTGGACAAGTTTGTGAGCACTCAGTTTCTGTGTCCTCTTCACTATACGGGTCCACCAAATGAAAGGATGAAATTGAGGAAAAAAATTAAACGAAACACAAATAAGTTATCGTACAATCTTGTAATCGCTTCTTATGATATCGTTCGCAATGATATTGATTTTTTTTCAACAATTAATTGGAATTATTGTATATTAGATGAGGGACATGTCATCAAGAATGGCAAAACCAAATTAGCCAAAGCTATAAAGTCATTACCTGCTAATCATAGGCTTATACTTACTGGAACTCCAATTCAGAACAATGTTCTTGAGTTGTGGTCATTATTTGACTTTTTAATGCCCGGCTTTTTGGGAACAGAGCGACAATTTATGGCTCGATATTCTCGACCTATTTTGCAAAGTCGTGACGCCAAGTCATCTTCAAAAGAACAAGAAGCAGGTGTTCTGGCCATGGAATCTCTTCACCGGCAAGTGTTGCCATTTATTTTGAGGCGAATGAAAGAGGATGTGCTCAAAGATCTGCCGCCAAAGATAATGCAAGACTATTATTGTGAATTGAGTTCATTGCAGTCACAATTATATGAAGATTTTGCAAAAAGCAGAGCCCGTCAGAGTTTACACGACTCGATCGCCTCCAAAACAGAGACTACTAGTGAGAAGTCTAGTGAGAAGTCTAGTGTTCCGTCAACTCATATATTTCAAGCCTTACAATATTTGCGTAAAGTTTGTAATCACCCAAAATTGGTTCTTACGGCACAACATCCTCAATATGAGGCTATTACTTCCCAATTAAAGCAACAGAAGAGTTCTCTTTCAGACATAAGTCATGCCGCAAAACTATGCGCTTTGAGACAACTTTTGCTCGATTGCGGAATTGGAACTCAAAGCTCTATATCTGTAATTAATGGATCTGAACCAGTGGTTAACCAACACAGAGCTCTCGTATTTTGTCAGTTGAAAAGTATGTTAGATATAGTCGAAAATGACTTATTAAGAGTACACATGCCTTCTGTCACTTATTTACGGCTCGACGGAAATGTTGCGCCGACTTCTAGACATTCTGTTGTCCACAGATTTAATAACGACCCTTCTATTGATGTATTACTGCTCACCACTCAGGTATGAAATCTTTAATTTTTAGAATATTTTATTACTTTAAATTGAAATTTATTCAATTTCTGAAAAACTATTCCAATATAAAAAGGTTGGAGGGCTTGGTTTGAATTTGACGGGTGCGGACACTGTTATATTCGTAGAACACGATTGGAATCCAATGAAGGATTTGCAAGCCATGGATCGCGCGCATCGAATCGGTCAGAAGAAAGTAGTGAATGTCTACCGGTATGCTATGTTATGCTTTAATAATTGTTCAAATATTAAACAAACACTATATTTAAGGCTTATAACTACTGGAACGTTAGAGGAAAAAATAATGGGTTTACAAAAATTTAAGCTCACCATTGCAAACACTGTTATAAGTAACGATAATTCGAGCCTTCAAACAATGGCAACCGATCAGCTCTTAGACCTTTTCAGTTTAGGTAATAATAAAAGTGATAACGCGAACAAAGTCTCTGCAGGGAATTCAAGTTCAGGCACTGGTATGAAAAATCTTCTCGAAAATCTGCCCGAATTGTGGGACTCTCAACAATATGACAGTGAATATGATTTGACTCATTTTATTAAAACATTAAAATCTTGATAACTTATATTGATTTCCACTTTGAGTATCAGATTTATGTACACAAATCATTGATTCAAAATTTGATTTATCGGTTCTATACGTTCTATATATTGTACATTTCAATTATTATTTTATAGCAATTGATTCAATGCTCTCAACAAATTAAAAGCATTTTATTATCAGAACATTTGCTGTTCTTTCAAATTTAATTTTCTATTAAACTTTTGACGAGAAATATTCTGTAAGCCTTAAAAAAGTCATTTATTATATTTTCATAAAAAATTTTGAATATTTTATTATCAAAGCATAATTTGAATATAATTTGATCGCACAAATGGTTTAAACTATAAGTAAAATTTATCATTAATAATCAATCAAAATACTAATATCATCGAAGGTCTTAAACAAAATATAGAATTTATTGACTTTCATTGGCCTTATTTGGAGTTAATTTATAGACCACAATAATTATTAGTGTTATCAAAATTTAAATTTGATTTAATAACCTGTTTAATAAAGTTCTTAATTAATATAAAAAATGAAATACAATCTTTTGACTAAAGTTTTTAAATTACAATTTATTGTAAAATATTGATTGTTTTGCTGCTATTATAATATATTGAGCAGACTTACGAATGTGTTTGTGTGTAAGTTAGATAATATTTTAATACTTGGGCCTTCAAGTTTGTTCAGAAAATAGATTTTAAATTTACTCAATTTTTAATGATTTTATTATTCGAATATTTTTACAAAATGAATAATTAAATTTGCTTTATTAAGTCATTGATAGCAAAAACTGCAAAAATTGGTCATACATTTGAGTATCTTTTTGAGTGAATAAAAGACTAGTCCTTCAAATAATAAAATAATACAACAAAATAAAAGTATCATTATATGCAAAATTATCTCAAACAAAATAAAAGTGAATTCTATAATAAAGTCTTAAAATATTTACTGTATATATACGATGAAAGTAAGAAAATCATTGCATTATTATAAATAACTTAAAATTGGAATTTTATGAAGACTTAGATTGTACACGAAATGTATACAAACTTGTCTTCATATTCTTTGGTACACAACTCTCCGGATTAAGAAATTCGTGATCAGGTTAAAGAGCCGGTTCTCGACTACCTTATTCTCAAACCTGTCAATGACAAATCTCTGTCAGAAGAGTTGATTTGGTTATGAGATCTTTTTTTTGACTTATGACAAAAAATCATGTGAAGCTATACTGTATTGAATATATGGATATTATATATTAATAATGTATTCAATTATTTTGTACTCTGTGCGGAAAATAATTATTAAAAATAAATGTTTTGAATGTCTGTTGGACTCTTATAATTGTTAGATTCGTGAATGTATTCGATATCAGTACAAATTTTAACTTCATATTTGACATATTGTTCCACTTTTTGTCCATTTTCTTGTAATTCTTCATAATTTGTTGTATTATAAGTTGGATTTTGTGCCACAAACTTATGAGCGAATTCTGTACTCGAACTGACCAATGATTCGATTTGGTTGACACAGCT
>JAQGCH010002596.1:0-12294 GCA_034699485.1 Nanhermannia elegantula
CTCACTCACTCTGTCTGTCTGTCTGACTGTCTCTGTCTCTGTCTGTCTGTCTCAATACATGTCTCCCCAATGGCATATTGGGACACAAATTTGTTTTAGTCCTTCTGTCACTTTGCCTTATGGCCAATAACTCATACCTTTTTCGCGCTTATAAAGCGTTACTATCTCTTATTCAATACTTTATCAAATATAATGAATCTTTGCTTAGTTATTGTCGAAATATTACTTATTAGACATTAGTTGAATGAAAGGCACAACACAAGACACACTTATGTGCCACAAATGGTTTATAGCAATCATAATGAAAACTAAGAATTCATTATTATTATCATATATTTCATCTTAAATGATATATAATTAATTACTTGTTCAACGGAGGAGATAATATGATATTTGAATTAAATTTTAATCCATAATACAGTGTATGAATAAAACGGATCATAATATACTTTAATTTCTGTATGAAATCAGACACTTTTATTGGTTATATTTAAATGAACACAAAGAATTTCCACTTCAGACACCTTTCAGGCATTAGTACAATGAGAAAAAATCTAATACTAAACCATTGGCGACAAATTGTGCTTAAAGACACTCGTGCTAGACAACTTGTCCCAGTTAAAAGATTAGTAAAAGAAAGGATAATACCAATAATTCAGTTCTTCTTACTGATGAAACTTTGCTGATAAAAAAATTGAATGTTAATTTGCAAAATGTCTGATATGTTAGAATAAAAAATTTGTATAAGTAACAGATGATTTCATTTAAATTTTGTTATCTAGAAATTGACGGCAGAAAAATTCCCAACTTTTAAAATTTTCAGAATAACGATAAATAATATTTTTGCTCAAAATTTTGATAATCTTTCTTATAATAAAAATGAGTTTTTTTGCTTCTTTATAACAAGTTATAAATATTGGCGATAACCTTAAATATATTTGAAAAGCTTATTGGATACTTAGCTTAGAACTTAGTTTATTGAATACTTTAAATATGATTATCGAATATAATAATATAATATTATTCTGAAAACAGTGTTCCGAAAGTGATTTAAATCTTTTGTGCCTTAAAAAGAGAACAATTTATTAAGTATTGTTTATTAAAAGGCTTATAAGCATAACTTGTAAGTTCAAAATAAGTACGATTTAGGTTTACGAGGCATTACAGACGTCTCATAGACTGATAGTTTATATCATCTTCTGTAAGACTATAGTGTAATAGAGAGATGAGGAAAAAGATTCAAATAGAAGATTGAAGTATAGTATCTGCGAAACACCAAGAAAATAAGCACATTATTATCATAGGGAATGATACACGTAGACTACAATGTAAAACCTTTGCAGCTCTCTTTTCTCTTTGAAATCCTATCATTTAAAATATGCTATTATCTGACAGAGAATGGATTACGAGTATTGCAATTTTGCCAGCCTTACTATAAGCCCAGTTCGTGCCTTTAGCATTGGGTTCAACACATAACACTGTTGTAACTTACTGTTGAGTATACAGTATTGCAATCTATAGAGGTATATAAGTTATATACTGGTATAACATATATGTCGATATCTAGTGCTGTAGACATTATGCTATGCTATTCTGTTGTAGAAATCCCATCAAACGCACATACCCTGTGCGTCTCGATTTTGCAGTGATTTTACGAGCGCTCTTTTATCGCTAGCGCAACAACTTATTCAACTTATTTTTATGTTCCCATATATTACTACACAATAGAATGGATTACTACAGATTAATCATTTAATATAAGTTCTTAACAGAAAATACATATGTTATTATACTTTAATATTCAATATAATAAGTTGTCATTCAATCTCATCAACAAGTTGTACTATTTGACAAAAATGAGTTCATATTTAGAAATAAAGTTACTTAATGTTTAGATAAAGAAGTGTATGAGGGCTTTATTTTGTGATGCGATCAGTTTTATCCCACGTATACATTTATACCCGCATGTCATTGAAAAGCGTCTCTGATCCTACTCTAGTCAAAAGCTGGTGTTTCTTATTAGTCAGCTTTATAGGCGTTTCTCGTTATAGCAGTATTAACCAGAAGTATCATCACAGCCAAAGGATAGATGGATGCGATGCTACCAATATTCTCTATGCTATTCTCCTGCCACTGGTTTTCATATAAATTTATATACAGTAGAGGTTTATATGAGTAGAGTATAGAGTAAAGTATCTTTAGGCTGAGTCTAAATCTCCTTAATCAGAGAAACACGTCAGTCAGACCAGAATCTCATCAGTTGAGACTCTAATCTTTCATCTGTTGCTGTGTAAGAAAACATCAAAAGAGCAAAAGATAAAGAAGGATTTTCTATCCTATGCCTGGTATGTGGTCACTGACGAAGTCATTTATACTCTATCACTGGCATTGCAAAAATATGGAGCTTTATGAGTGAGAACACCCACTGAGAACTCCTTTACTCAATAATATATGCACTTCCAAAAAATAATACTCCAATTTAATGAGAAAATGTAAAAAAGGTTTTTTAGAAGTGGTGTATATGCTGCACATGGGTAACCGATCATTTTTCTCAGTAAAACCTTATGTCAATTTGAGTTTAGATATGAAGCAAAAGGAATTCTCTATTCGCTAAATGCTGGCATTCACTGGTTATGCTATGGATATTGTGATCGCGAAGGAATTCCAAGGTTTTCATTGCTTTTTATCCTAAGCTGACATTATTTTGACAACAATACGATCATATTATACAAATGCAGCCAATTATTAGACTCACAGAAAAAGGCAAAACTGGCAGAACTGACATACTTTTGTTTGATATTATGATAGTTGCTGTATCACGAATACTATAAAAACAATCCAATACTATTTTAATATATCACATACTTTGGGTGTGCAGTTATGTTCAACAATACTTATCACAAGCTTTCTTTCAATATTTTTCGTGACTAATACATTGACGGCCACTACTATTATGATCACCAAAACCTAAATAAATTAATTTAATTTTTAGTAGAAAACAAAATTCAATTTTCTTGATCTTCCACCGAAATAGTGCTGTTATTTACAAATTATTTGATTATTATAATTAAAATTATTGAATATTTTCTTTTGATTTTTAGCGGCATAAACATGAGAAAATTGCATTATTTTTTATATTGCATAAGAGAAATAAGAATTGACATCAACTATGGTAATAAATTGCTATATTACTAGCAAAATAATAGCTCTGGGAAAATACTGCTGCATAAATTTTTGCATTATGTTTCACATGAATATTGGACCAACTTGTAAGTCAAAACACAGGGGAAACTTTATAATTCCCCTCTTTATATTTGCAAACACGATAAAAAGGCGCTTGAATTTAGAGAATAGTTCTACAATTCATTGAGTTAATTATAGAGCTCAGATAGAGCTCACTTTTTCTATTGTTCATATTAAACGAAAAAAATTGTCGATTCAAGTAATGCTAGTATTTGTATTTAGTTGATAAAAAGGCAATTTGCTTCATTTACATAAAGTTAGCGACTCTCATGCGTGAAACGTATGAACCTATGATCACTTTATAATATCTATTTCTATATTTCATATCTCACACTAACGCAACAGTAAAATCTTATCTTCAAAAGTAGTAATTGCTGACTTGCTTATAACCAAGTTTAGTTTAAGTAATACATAGTATTTACTACATTATCGTACTTTTATTTTTATTTTTAAATTATTTACATAAATATAACCAAAAACTGCAAAACTATCTTTCATTCATTTTGATTAAAGTGTTGATTCGTTTAATAATGCAAATGGATGTAAATGAGATTTATTTTCGCTTATTTTTTTAAAGTTTGTGACTTTTAAAATGAAAACACTCAATGCTTTAATTCAATTTTTATCGTAAGGCAAAACATATCGATTTATTCTTTCAATTAAAAAAGTTAATTTTTATTGTAGTAGAGTATTGTATAGTAGTGCACAATAAATAAATAAAAATATCTTTTTTACTCTTGAGTGAAATATATTCAAGAAGCTGTCAATTTTAATAATTATTGTTAACGTTGCTAACTATTCAGTTCATAAATACTTATAGAGTATATGATTATCATTGTGTTTGACTCAAGTCTCAAAAGTGATAAACTGACTCTGAAGTACTCGACAAAATGCAAGTACTGTATCAGTTGAAGCAGTTGACACTCCATATTCATGAGAAACCTGTTGTTTAATGCATTATATAATATTATATTATTGAGTAGACCGGTAGAGACCCACGATATCAGAGAAATGCTATATTCTGCAGAACTGCAGTACAATACAAATAAAAGAGTAGCATATAATAAAGTTTCTGATACAGTCTTTATTTATTGAATACATAATCTAACATTTTGAGGTTTTTGAAGTAGTTTCCTCTTGTTTACTACTACAGGATATATTCATCATCAAGAAGTACACGACAATACTAATAGTCATGAAACTTCTATTGGCGATGAGTCCTGTGAGGAAAAAGAATTGGATTTAAGCAATAAAAGAGGCAATAAAAATATAAATAATTGTGAATCTGTTTCGCCACTGTCTCCACAACGACCAGAATCCTCTGCTTCCACTGTATCACTTTCTTTAATTACCAATGACTTCAATGGCAATAATAAAGACCATGATTTGAAGAGTTCATGTCGAAGAAATGTAACCGTCAGTTATACATACGATGCCTTTTTCATAAGTGATGGCCGATCGAGAAGACGAAGCACATCCGCTGTCGCAGCGCCTCCACCGCCAGAGCCTAAGGAAAGAGCGCGTTATACGTGCACCGAATGTGGCAAACATTATGCAACCTCTTCCAATTTGTCGCGTCACAAACAAACTCACAGAAGCCCTGACTCCCAACTGGCCAAGAAATGTCCGACTTGTTCTAAAGTCTATGTAAGCATGCCTGCACTCGCTATGCATGTGGTAAGTGCGAAACTCTCTCTCTCTCTCTCTCTCTCTCTCTCTCTGTCTGTCTGTCTGTCTGTCTCTGTCTCTGTCTCTGTCCATTCTATTCTAAAGCTATATATTTCTTAAATCAATTAATTATTAAAACTGTAATATTTTTTCAAACTATAGCTAACACACAATTTGAGCCATAAGTGCGATGCTTGCGGTAAAGCATTTTCGAGACCATGGCTTTTACAGGTTTGTTGTGAAACACGTTATATTCGAATTTATAAAAAAAGATTGATTTAATAAATCTCTTCCTTTTTTAGGGTCATATGAGATCTCATACAGGAGAGAAGCCATTTGGTTGTGCCCACTGTGGAAAGGCTTTTGCTGATCGATCAAATTTGAGGTAAAATTATATAAATTATCTAAAGCTATAAATGTATGCACTGAAAGCTGGTAACAAACAAAACATTTATGTAATATTTATGTTAAAAATAATATATTAATGATGGGTTGTATTATCCAATATGTTGAGGGCTCACATGCAGACACACAGTGCTTTCAAACACTTCCGTTGTCAGCGATGCAACAAATCGTTTGCACTGAAATCATACCTCAATAAGCATTATGAATCATCGTGTTTCAAAGACTCCACATCAGTGCCGGCCAGTCCCTCCTCGTCATCAGTATCTCCAGCGCCAACCACACCACGCACTCATTCGCCTCGATCTCTACATTCGCCACATTCGCCTAATTCCCCGTATTCGCACTCACCTGCAGCACATTCACCTTTATTACTGAGCAGTGGAGATAATAACAGCAATAGCAGTGGTTCTAATAGGAGTACAAGCATTAAACATTACACGGGAGTGGGTTCTGGATGTGAGTCATTTGGTTATTTACCACTTCGGCCCACACCTATTGAGATGAAAATCCAGTAAAATGGAAAGTGTGATGAGCTAATCAGTGTTCTTCCTTTAGAGCTGAACTCTGTTTCAGCAATATTACTGAAATTGCAAAAAAGTATGTATTATTTAAGAACATCCCCTGATTTCTTCCATTAGCCAAACGCAAGCAAATAATCTGAGTTTAGGTAATAGTAATAACATAAACTATCAAAACAAAATTACATTAGTGTTGCATAAAAACATTTCTCTTTTTCTTCTTTTTTGCTTATATCAAAATATCTTAAAAACATAACGTGCCTCATAAGCCATGCATAGTTGCAGTTTCCCCTATAACTTAACTTTGTACAAGTTTTACGATTATTATAGCTGCACACTATTGCGTATCTGATTTGTGAGATGTACTCTACTGTATAATATAGAAGAGTGAGTTTCATTAGTTTTATCTTCCATCTTATTCATGGGTATATTCTTTTTTAAACTAACTTAACTTATTGCAGTTTTTCCCTTAAATTGATAAGCAGTTGCAGCAACAATTTCTGACATAAAACAAATGTTGCTGTATTACAAGTATAAGTTAGTTAAGCTTATAATGTGAGTTTGTATGCTTTAAGAAAAAACTAATTTTCGTCTACAGCTAATACGGGTGGAGTTCTCTGCCTCAAAACTGTAGGCCCATCCAAACTGTAATGCAATTTTTACAAAGTTCATCTATGCGGTGTAATAACTACTGTATGTTTATGTCTGACGGACTAACTGTCCGTCGACACTACCGTTTATATGAGCTTTACTATTGTCTCTTTTAATCATTTAAATTATATAACTTATAAGCGTTACATCATTTCCCTTTGTAATTTTATTAGATTTAAACTATCAACAATTTCTAGTCATAATAATTACTAAATAGTCATTTTTCAAATTGTTTCTCTATTATCTCGAGTTTGCGTTACATCTCAATCACAAAGATTTAGAAGACTTAGAGTAGGCATATATACAAATATATTTTATTATTTATTCAGTAAAATTGCTGTAAATATATAAGATATATAGAACTGGGATAAAACTTGTGTTTATAAATCTCAATATTTGAATTGTTCTGTTTTCAAACTGATAATATCTATCGACCATTTACTAAAATTCATTGTAAATATAAACTAAAATATATAATGTGTGACATTAACTGATACTATTGTTCATTATATTGATAGATAACTAATAGGTATATAATTGCCATAAATTAAAATATATAATTGTCATTTACTGGTACTAATAATAGAAATGGCTGGGCTATAGGTGCAATCATATGATACAATACAATCATTTAATTTGACGGATTTAATCAAATAACTATATAGTACAACAATAATTGATTTGTAACAGTTCACTAGTCATCTTTGCCCTGTCCTCTCATTTTGTAAGAAGTAGTTTCGGACAATTTAAAGTGTGGCCCACTCTTAAATTGTAACAATCAAATAGATTTCACTTAATTTAAATCACTGTAAACTGAATCAACTGGTGCGTAAAACTATCATTAAATGAAAACAAATGTTAAGATTATCTCAACTCAAATTTAAATTGATTGCAATTTTCTCTAAAAGTTTACGTTTTGCTAATAATAAATAGTAGTTTTATTTATATAAAAAACACTTCAATTTAGCGAAATATCTCATTTCAATTTGAGTTAAGCTGATTAACAATCAAAAAATAGTTAGAAAAAGCGATCAAAAGTGAATTTAGTCTATTAAAAGTTATTTACCGTCCTTTAAAATAGATTCAAGTTTACAAAAGAAAGTGAAAAATTAATTGTGGCAAATGTTGCAAAATGGTTAATATTGTACCATTTAATCATTAAATACCATTAGTTTAAATTAATAATTTTATTAGAATTACAAATTAAGCGAAATGACATACGAGTCGTTCCGTAATTATTTAGTTTTGAAACTATGCACCTCTCTCTCAATTTGAAATTATGAATTTAAACATTAATCAATCATTTACATTAAATATTAGATATACTTATCTATTCAATAATTAACTTATCATTTTAATGCTTAGTAAGTGAACGCATTGCGACTCTAAAGAGACATTTTATTAGTTTATTCATAAGAGAAATTTCAACTTTTTTATAAATATATTTAAATAACGAGAATTCTCAGAAATGTTTAAATAATAATCCATTGCAGGCAATAATTAGGATAATGATAGCATTTGTGAGATTGATTTCTGCATCAAATCTTTTAATATTAATAATTTAATAGCAATAATGCAATAGTAATAATCATTAATAAAGTATTTTTGTTGGCTTTGAAATATCGTAATTGAAATGGAAAAAATGATTTTATTAAGAATCATAACATGACATAGTGTTGATTTAAACAATGAACAAGAAATAGATTTTTAATACATGAAAATACATTATTATATAGTTTAACAGATTTAGTGGCAAAACAAATGATAATGACTCGTAAAGCAAGTGCTGATTTTCACAGTATTTTCACTCGACATGTATTTTTAATTTTAGAAGATTTTATTGCATTCATTATTTATTTGATTAAAGAATAAAATCTGCCTAAAACTGCGCTCAAACTAAAGGTATAGGAAGTATAGGTATGTTCTGTACCCGTATGTACTCAGAATCAACTCTAAGTTTTGCAAACTAATGAACGTTAAAAATTGGTTTCTTTACTTTTTTGTCGCTATGCGTTCACTTATATTAAGTTTAGTATAATATAAATATAATATATTTTAACTTATTTTAGTAATAAAGTTAAAAACTCAAATACTCGTAATATATGTTTGTATACTTAAAGAGTATGCATTATTTGTAGGAAAACTGAAATTATTTGAATAGGACTTCTATGGAATTTGTAGTCCATAAGAATCCGTTTCAATAATAATTCGCAAAGCAATAAGATGTACAGGTAGTTAAGTGAAGAATCAATTATAGCAATAGCTAAGCAAATATGCTGTTTGTAAATAATAATATTAATAAGAATAATAGTAATTACATGCAGTGTAACTGTTTATTTTAGTGTATATAGAATTTAAATATTATGGAAATGTGGGTTATTTTAGTCATTATTTGAATATTTTATTATTATTCTCATTTGTGTACTTAATCAAGTAAATTAACTCCGCTATACATTGTTCTAATTGATAAGTTTTAACATTAAAGCAACGGTTATGGCAAAAAAGGCAATTCTAGATGTAATGACATAAAAATTCCAATTACGACAATCTCACAAAATAAATGAATCATATAATGGCTAATAGTGACAAATGAATTTAGACAATTGTTCATTCAAAATATACATTCCTTTAACATTTTAATGTTAGAACCAGATGCAAACAGGGTTTGACTCCAAAATATTGCATATTTTGTAACTCACATATATCGATGCAGTACTGGTTTCTTTCACTACTATGTTGTCTTTATATGATTTAAGCTGTAATCCAAGTTTGGCTCAATTAATAATGTTATTCATCTTAAGAGTTTGAACATATTGTACAAAACTATGTGCAACACTTTGATAAGACTATTAAATTGTTTAAATGTTGGTTCAGAAATAAACTTTAACTGAAAAGAGATAAGAATTCAATAAATTATAGTAAATAATAATAATCTAAAAGATATATTATATAATATATTTATTTGAATGGCATTTATAACAATTTGATGGCAAAAGTATGACTATTGCGCGTATTTGTAACTCGTACTGTATTGCTATTTAAGATTGATATAATGTGCTTATAATAAGAGGTTTAACTAGAATTTATTGGGTCTCTTCAGAAAATTGTTGCTTCAGTCATATAATGTAGAATTATAGCATTGTAATAACTCTCACATCATTCATTTGTATGTATCTAAACATATAGCTCTATACTTTTTGTGCTCACTGTAATAAGTCATAGAGCAATAAAACATTTGCTAAATCAATAATCAATACCAGTCTTCCCTTAATTTTTCGTTTGTCCACATCAAGGCATAGCCAACGACGACGAGCGTTTGCAAAAGGATTCGTGTCTTACAAATATTATCTTATTTGATGGCTGTGTGAAATACATATCCGACCATTTTCTGCGACAAAAACATTTACTTATCTTATTAGAGCATCACTTGTGTGCCTTTTCTCTCCTTTTATCTGTTTTATGAAAAGCAAACTGCAGCCAGTTTTTGATCCCCAGCCGTGATATTTCTTTGCTCATTACATGGCAAGACTGATCACTTGTTAGTTTGCTAACTATATTCAGTGTCCAGATTAGGTTAGGTTATAATAAATCAAGTTCAAGTGACACCAACTACTCTATCACATTGCTGTAGCGCTGACATTAACATGATATGATACCAGTGATACCATTACTAGTACTATCACCACAATAATAAAGATATTGTTCATGAAAATGAGCAAAAACTATGTATGAAATCCTATAATGAGCTCAACATCCAATCGCATAAATATGATAATATAAACAAGTAATCCACACAACCATCACAACCATCACATCCATTACATTCCTACATCAGGCTAACTTTCTCTTGTTATGATATAGTTATCAAAACAATTTGCAAATACATTCTACAATATTTATAATTAAGACAATTACAGGACTTGTCTGATAAGAACTACATATTTTTTAATAAATTTGTAAGTATGTTCATATCAAATAATCAGTAAAACTCTAATTATATTTTAATTCAAATAGATATCAATACAATTATTAGAAGATTAAATTCTCATTTTTAAAACAAGACTTTATATAAAATATAGAATCAAACATAGAATTTGTTTCACTACCTTATAGAATCAGAATTTTTTATTTATATTAATATTTATACAGATATAATAAATAAAAATGAATTCTATTGTAAATATTGAGCTTTAGTACAAATTGAACTAAATTTGAATAAAAATTAATTAATATAAAAATATTGAGTTAAAAGTAAGCAACAATTATTAGTACTGATATTTTGTCTTAGAAAAATTTATTTTTCATTTCAATTAAATTATGGTTCAATATAAGTGAATCAATTTAAATATTTTTATCCTTTCATAAGTTATTGATTTCTTCAATTAAATGAAATAAAAAAATAGATTTGTGGTAAAAAGGAATTATCATTTCATAATTCTAATAAATAAAATTAAAAATAAAATCCATAACTTATTAATATATATTATTTATATTCTTAATGCAAAAATTGTGTCCCATTATGAAAAAGAAATCCGAGTTATTATGGTTATAGAGGAATATTTATAATAAAATATGATATAAATATGAGCAATTCATGAATTATTGAAATGCCTGACTTTTATATTAATAGTGATGTGGAAATGATTATAAATCTTGTGCTCATTTGTAAGAAATGCATTAAATAATTGTTAGACACAAACTAAATCTCAAGTTATTCAGATTTTGGAAATAGTAATGTACGGTAGAGTTAGACAGTACATTAGTATTAACTTAAAATACTACAGTGGATCGACTGCCTGTTGGTAATTCAAAGCACATTTTGGAAAATGCAATATTTACACAACAAATCGTGAACTTCTTCCTTTGCAAACATATTTCTTATGGCGTTAAGCTTCTGAACGTTGTGATGTTGTTTAGCGAAATAAGCTGGCATTGGGGGGTATTATATAAGTTAAAGAAATATTGGACAGTCAGAGAAAGGTTAAGAAGTGACTATATATTTGTTGAATAGACATTCTTATATGAGTATAGCTTTCCGAAGGCTAGTGTGCAGTCTAGAAAAGGTAGTGTAAACTTCGTTGTTCAATGTATTCTCTATTTATTCAATAAGACCAGAGCTGTGGAGAGGTATGCAAAATGAATGACTCATCACTCTCTTCCCTCGGCACTGAGCTCACAAAGAGTGTGTAGCCGTACAGTACTCTTAATTTCTATTTTCTCTATTTCTAGTGCTATTCTCTATTTAACTGAATTAGTTGGGCTACAAATTGTGATCACACACTATGTTAATTAAAGCTAAGCTTATAAAGTATATGGTGAGTGACATAATGGAGAGAAGCATTCATTTGATTAGTTTGAGTACAGTATCGCTGCCATTCATATTCTTAAATTACTCTGACAGTCATGTTTAGGATACTTTTATATGCTTAATGTAAAAAATGAGTCGACAACAGGTGGTATAACTGGAAGTATAAGTTTCTGCTTTTTAAAGAGAGCTCTTTTGAAACATCAGCCGCTGGTCGATACTGCAGTAGCAATAGAAGCATAAGAATATACCATAGACTGTACACCATTACTATACAAAAATTGGTTCTAAAGGCGCTCTACAGGTTTATACTGACACTCTGTTCGCTTTACAGTTTCACTGTACTGCATAAGATTGCTGGTGCATTGGGTGCTTTGATACGCACCAATGCCAGTGCAATAGTTTGAAAACTTTTGGTTCGATAAAGTTATATTGAACACAATGGTAACGGGTATTCTAGCGCTAACTTTACGCCTACAGTTGGAATTCCCAAATAGCGACTAC